>CAJPIZ010000007.1:0-77478 GCA_905368565.1 Medioppia subpectinata
TGAAGTAAAGAAGGAGAATAAATTTGAACAGGAAAAGGCTGGTTTAGAGAAGGCGAAAAAAGAATTTGAAAAAGCAAAGAGAGAATTTGATTTAAAGCAAATTAAACAAAAGGAAGTTGAGAAGGCATAAACAGTTTCATATTGCAAACAAATAGAATAAGACAATAATTGGCTTATAAAAACCTACAGGTTTCTGTATACGTGTCTTTTTATTTGAAAAGATAGAGCTTTAATACAACTGAATTTTTACACAATACATTATCTATGTTACAATGATAAAATTAGATATCTCTCAATATAGATTTGCATTTATATTTATGCTTAAAGCAACTAAGACACAGGCCATTATCAGTATGCCCTCCTAACAATCTCAAAAAAATATAGATTTGTATGAGATTGTTATATGCTTAACTTTATAAAAAAATATTATCAAATTGGGAAAATTAATTTTCAAACATTCCATTTTGAATGCTTTAACAACTAACTAATCCATAATATCAAATGTGCTTTACTACTATATTCAATTAATCTATTTGACATTATTGATAAAAACTGATTTTAGAAAAAATCTTTCAAAAATACCCATATGAGCGATTCTACAATTATGCAATTTTGTAATGAAACTGTAGATAAAGCATCTTCATTAGTCATGTCGTTTCCAACCATTAAAAACGTCCATAATTCTTGCATATCGGTTCCATCAGATAAAGTAGATAATGTAAGTTGCAGAGATAGCATTTCTTCTGAAATCTGGGAGCCTTTTTGTGCCACACTAGTATATATTGGTAATCTCTTTACCAGTCAAAGGGTTAGATCTGTTGAATTTTATGAACTTCCAGGTTTATTTTTTAGCAATTTCATGAAATATGCTTATGGTATGGTTACAATATTAAATGGCATTTTAACCCATTTAGGACTTTTGGAGTTCTTGCTAATCCCTATTTTAGTAATTATTATCTTATATAATTTAGAAATGCTTGGACAATTTAAAGAGTTTGCTATAGCTATATGCGTTTTGCTTTACGCGACAATAATTGTTTTAATCCAATGCAAACTACACCAGTGATTCTTCTATAATACTCTATGTGAAGCCTTAATCTATGCTAACTCATGAAATTTTATATTCAATAAAGGATTAACATCGTTCATGAAAGTTTTAAAGGTTTTTTGCTAACTTGGGTCTATTTATGACGATATGCTGTTTAAAAGCAAAGCAGCAGCATTCTATGTTATGAATTTCAATGATCAATTTACCTCAACAATAAAATTAAATGAGATTGATTAGAAATTGTTTATCTTTAAAAGATGTTTTGAATAACATTATCTTTGGAAATGTAGGTAATTTATTATTTATATACTGGTGTAGGCTGAAATATCAGTTAGTATCTTTCAGTTCGACTTTTACATTATGTCTCATACCTAATTAAATTAATAGGCAATGCAGTTTAATCTTCCCTAATAGATATAATCATTAATAATAAATTGATTAAATAATTTGAAAGTTTATATTACATTATATTCATAGAGTAGTTTTGTCAGATTTACTATTAGACCATTGAAAATAATTATGTAATATTGAAC
The DNA here is from genome assembly GCA_905368565.1 of Medioppia subpectinata. NCBI lineage: Eukaryota > Metazoa > Arthropoda > Arachnida > Sarcoptiformes > Oppiidae > Medioppia > Medioppia subpectinata. The sequence goes on from CAJPIZ010000007.1 coordinate 1,582, forward strand.
AATAACAAAGGTTTATAATGGTAAGGCATTGTAATTGTTAGAATAAGAGCTTTATAAGTATTTATAACAAACCAAAGGGCAAAAAAGATGTTCTACCAAATTATATCATCCTACCTCAAGGTTAGTAATTCAAAAATTTAGCTAATATAGTTTATTAATTATTCTTTGATATGTAGAATTTATCAAAATGTAAATATGATTATACAATTTCACATCTCAGTTCTTCACATGGGTTTACACATGATCCATCAGCATCACATGGACAGTCCGGTACACATTCAATTCCATTAGCACCTTCGTCCACTATAACAGTTTTATTAATTGTCACAACCTCATCATCTTCACATTTTGCAGGTTTCTCAGGAATTTTTTGTATTGTTGCTAGAACATTTTCAGAATTTTTTTGGTTCTTTGGCTTGTTTTCTTTAGAAATATTAGGTTTTGATTTTAAACCATCTGATTTCTTCTTATCGCACTTCTTTTTTAGCTTATGAGGTTCTTGAGATGAAATAGTCTCAAATTCGGTAATTGTCCTATCAACAGTCTTTGTAATAGGGTCTTTCTCAATTGTACTGAATATCGTAATTGGATCCTGGGAAAGAATTTTAGGAGGTAGTGTTTTCGTGCAAGGAGCTTTTGTAACTGTCTTATAATCTATAACCGTTGATAATGACAACTGAGTGGTTGTTTTGAAGACTGTTGTAGTAATCGGTGGTTCCGTAATGGTAGTAATATCAGGTTTGATATTGGCTTGTGGCTGTTCTTCTTCACAATCTGAACCCTTCTTTGTCTCCAAATCATCCATTTTCTCTTCACAATCACTGGGTGATATTTCTTCAACTCTTTCAGGCTCTTCATTACACTTTAAATCATATTTCAATTTTATAGACTTAAAAACAATTGGAGGTTGCTCAGATTGATTCTGACTTATAGCTTGCTTGGTATTTTTATAGTTATCTGATCCGTTATGTTCATTTGAATTTATAGGTGCTCCTCCTGAAGCATTGGATCCTCCAGCTGAACTTGTAGGTGCTCCTCCTGAAGCATTGGATCCTCCAGCTGAACTTGTAGGTGCTCCTCCTGAAGTATTAGATCCTCCAGCTGAACTTGTAGGTGCTCCTCCTGAAGCATTGGATCCTCCAGCTGAACTTGTAGGTGCTCCTCTTGAAGCATTGGATCCTCCAGCTGAACTTGTAGGTGCTCCTCTTGAAGCATTGGATCCTCCAACTGATGAAGCACTTGCCAATTTTTCAATATATTGCTTCTGTTGTGAGCAAGTAGACTCATCAACACTCTTGTCCTGAATAAGTCCTGTGTCTGTAAGCTTACCAACATTTGGTATCTCTGTCTTGGAACATCCACAATCTTGACCCTTAAATGCACCAGATTTATCTGAAAGAACTCCATTTGTCATCGACATTTTGATTTTTCCACTGTAATCTTTGTATACATCTCCATCTTTATAAACTAAGACATTTTCAATAGTCTTACAATTTGAACAAGTTTTAAGAATATCTTCGGCAATTTGACGATCAATCGTAACTGCAGAACTAATTTGTTCTTGCTTTTGCAAAACATTAACTCCAACACTTGCTGCAATTGCAGATATTGATACCTGATTAATATCTGAAAGTGTCATTATAGGACCAATTGAGCCCGTGGAAATGGATGGTGGGATAGAACTCTGTGGCATTGAAGCAGATACTGATGGTGCCATAATACTAGAGGATGCAATCGAAGACATGCTACTGGTGAAATCACTTTGAGACATTACAGAAGATATGCTTGATGAGATACTCTGATTTACTGCTGAAGAAATGGTTGAAGGCATAACCTGAGACGCACTTGATTGGTAAAGTGATGTAGGAACCGAGGCATTTACACTTTGGGCAGTTGTTTGTGTGCCTGATGCAGAAACGGTTAGATCTTTTGTATTTGATTTAGTAGATCCTATACTACTTGCTTGCTCTTGTGAAGTAGAAGTTTTTGAAACATCACTCTTTGAACTAACATTGGAATCTTTTCCTTTTGAAAATGTTTTTGTTGTATCGGTAGACTTATTAGCTGTGCTATCTTTGCTAGATTTACTTTCTTCCTTCTTTGCCTTTTCTTTATCATCTTTTTTAGCTTTCGTCTTTTCATTTTTTTCTGCTTTTGCTTCCTGGTCTTGTTTAATTTTGTCTTCTTTCTTGGATTTTTTTTCTTCTGCTTGCTGTTCTTTCTTTTCTTTATTTGCCTCTGCTTGTTTAGCCTTTTCTTCCTTTTTTGCTTTGGCCTCAGCTTCTTTCTTCGGTTGTTCAGCCTTGGCTTGTTTAGCCTTTTCCTCTTTTTTTGTCTTAGCTTGCTTGGCTTTGTCTTCCTTCTTTGCTTTATTTTCTTCTGCTTGCTTTTCTTTCTTTCCTTTATTTGCCTCTGCTTGTTTAGCCTTTTCTTCCTTTTTTGCTTTAGCTTCTGCTCCTTTTTTCGGTTGTTCTGCTTTAGCCTTTTCTTCTTTTTTTGCTTTTTCCTCTTTTACCTTTTCTTGTTTTTGTGTCTTAGCTTCTTCATTTGCCTTTACCTTCTCTTCTTTTTTAGCAACTTTAGTCTGATCTTCAGCTTTACTATCGGCTTTTGGAGATTTGGTTTTAGTGTCAGTTTGTGGTGCTTCGGCTTTTGGAGCTTTTTCACCTTTTCCTGCCGGCGTAGCACTACCAGCAGGTGGTGCTGCCTCTGCTAATCTGATCCCTAAGTCATTTACTGAGTTGTCAAATAAATTGTTTGAAGAATTCTCTATCAGATTGGTCTTGTTTGTGGTACTGAGAACTTTCGAGAAATTGAACCCCAAAGATTCTGCTCTTTCATAAATCTGTGTTAATAGCTGCCTGCTATTGTCTATGTCCTTGAGGGATATCACAAATGAATTTCCATGTTTCGATTTTGAATCGCATTTTAATGGAATAAAAAACAATAAAACTAAATGAATTACTACATCTATCATTGTTTGGAAATACATTTCTATTTTTAAAATGAACTGCTTACACTTGTGATACATGTTTGAAAAATATTGATCAAGCCTGTTTCTGAAAATATTACAAAACAATATGTGTTTTGAAAATTAAACAAACCTAAATATTTATTAATTTTTGGAGGAGAAATAGATATCGGAGCTATTCTTATACTTTAAAAGTTCCTAAGATTGGAATACCACAAAATTAACGAATGAATCCTTTCAATATATTATAAATTTCTTCAATAGTCTTGGAAATATCACAAGATCTAGTTATTTCAGTTCCTATCACAATTTCATCAGCATCTAAAACTAACTTCAAATTAGACAACTTTATACCGCCATCAGCTCCAACCTTAAGATGTGGGTATTTGGATTTGATATACTTGATTTTATCAGCACATTCTGGAATCATAGATTGGCCACCCATGCCTGGATTAACTGTCATTATTAAACAGAATGTTGCCCGAGAGAGAATCCTATCTAGATTGTCGTCGATCTTAATCTTTGATAAAATTGACACATTTAACTTGGTTGGATCATCTACAGGTGCCTGTATCATACCTACTTCATTTCCATGAATCAATATGTCTGTAACGATGTTTTTACTTTCAGAGCAAACTTGTACCACATCTAAGCCGTATTCATTTGGTTTAAGAGCTACTCCCACCTCTATCAACTGCTTCAAATCATTTAAATGGTTTTGAATCGAATAAAATTGGTTTGTATCAACAATAATTCTGGAAACCTTTTTAAGATTGATTTGATCTAAAACAGCAAGTGGGTTACGGATCATAAAGTGTATTTCAACCACAAAGTCAAAATTGTTTAGAATTTCATTGATAATCCCTGGACCAAAACTTATATTCTCTACTCCATAAGATGTATCTATAACATCAATATGAATATGGGTAACTAAGTTCTCCCTTAAATTTTGCAAATTCTCATAAAGTCGTAGGAAGTTAATGTTTAGAATACTCACTGAAATTGGTTTGATGGAGTTTATCATCTATATTCACCCTCCTAGTAGTATTGATAATCAATGTATTAACAAATAACATAATTTTATGGAATAGTTGACAAATCAATGACATGTGCTTATTATAATCTACCAATAAGATGACATTAAAGTATATTTTATTTATATGACTAGAGCTGGCAAGTCTCCGTAGTGTAGTGGTTATCACGTTAGCTTAACACGCTAAAGGTCACGAGTTCGATCCTCGTCGGAAACATTTTTTGAATTCCAAAAACCTTTAAATCTATATTATTTTATAATAATTTACTCATCACTTTTGTTTTTAATAATCAATACTATATCTCTACTATTATTCTATCAAGTTAAACTTTTCAACCAATATTATGGCACTTTTAGAATTATTGGTAAGTTGGTATCGGAGTAAATCTTCGATATTTTATTTGTTTCCATCATATTCATATATCATATCAATTCTCCTAATTTTAAGGAGTATACCATTATTAGTCTATTTTTGATTAAAAAATATATATAATTAAATTTCCACTTCCAAAGCATGAATTTCTCACTTACTCTTTTAACAATCACATTTGCTTCTACATGGTCTTTCAGTAAGTCTAGTGGTAGTACTTGTTCTGACCCACAAACTTCAACTCTTCATGGGAAGAAGATTAATGAGAAGCCAAAATCTACCGCAAATCCATCTACATTATCTTCAGAAATAGATTGAAGCTCAATAAATTATACTTAGCAATATATCGCGTCATTAATAATAATTCACTTTAAACTATATTTGTACCTTTAAAAAATAATTTATCCAATTAATAAGCTGAAATAGATTATAAGATATGGATAGGATGTTTACTAGCCAGTGATTGGCCTTGGATTCTCATCAATACATCTTGAAACAAATCATTTTTTATTGGTAAATAAATTTATAAATTTAATTTCTCAAATATCCTGATGGCCTATTTCTTTTTTATCCAGTTAACACTTGTGTACACCCATGTAGAAGCCAATCCATTCTTTCAAATGATTCAGTCACAGTCTCCACTTCAAAATAGTTTGGTTGAAGAAAAGAATATTTCTACTCCAGGACCAAAGACTAATAATCTTGGAAGTCCAATAAATAACTACAACCTCAATACTATGAAAAGAATCCCTAGGGAATATGATAATTTATTACTGTACCATCCCAGAGACACTGCCTCAAATGACCAAGTGATCAATTCCTTTAATGGTATCAACCATTTGTCTTCAAGTTTACTCGACGATTACTCAACTCTTCTAAAGCCAAGGATGGAATTATCAGCACAAACTACTAGAAAAAGCACCAAGAAGCTTAAAGCTTTAGAAAATGGGAAAAATTCAGAAAAATTGATAGATTTAAAATCAAACAACAATAAATAATTTACTATAGCAATTACTGGCTTCCAGTATTAACTCGAGTTTTGTTTATGGATAAAACATCTATCAACAATTTTTTGTTTCAATAAAACTCATCAACATATCTACAGTGAAATGGTTTTGGAATTTACACAATAAGTCTAAAATATAGATTAAATTTCACTCGAACCCTTTATAATCATCATTTCTTAAATAACAGTTACTCATTAGATTTTTGAATATCACTTACTCATTAAAATTTGAAACCTGAAACACAATGCTGTTTCATTGTAACACGCAATACTTTATATGATTGATGAATTTTGTAACATAATTTTATATAAAAAAATATCTTTTATTTCTGATAAATGCTTTTGTCGATTTTAGGATTTGCCAATTTTCTTTTAGCTGCTGATCAAGGGAACAAGAACAACGAATCTGTCGGAAAAGATCAACAACCCGAGAAGACGCCTGAAAACACATCTAAAGAGCCATCAGCAACTACAGAAACCAAACCAGCCTCTCCTACAAACATGCTTCCAATAGTAAAGTGCAATCAGCAGCGTAAATATGTTCCCAAGACAGAAACTACCACTGATAAACAAAACGAATCATCTACTAAGCCTCATAAGCAGCAACCACATACTCATGAATGTATTAGAACAAAAGCAGTAAAGTTAGATGGAACGCCTGTTTTAAGTCAAAAAGATGAAGCTAATGATGTGACTACAGAAGCAAATAATGCTTAAATAAACTAATTAATTATTCGGTTTAAAATTTTGTATTTAAAAGCCTTTTACCTATCCACAATATTGTTTCCAGGTATGTAGGAAGATGGCTGATGATGTAAGGTATATAAGCGAAATTGGTAGATTTAATCCGTTTAAATTCACATATCACTAACAGTAATTCTTAAAACTGCATTTAAAATGATGAAAGAATAACTAATTTATAAAATATTTTATATTTGGTAGCCCTATGCATTCTGAAGAAAAATCAGTATCTGAATTAATTCTAAGTTCCTTCCTAAATATGTCTGGGATTTTTACTACTGCATCGTCCACAGAAAAGAGCAGAAATAATTGGGATCATTCCAAGAATACTTTAGAGGCTTGCATTTCTCCAATGAATGTATATACCAAGAATGATTTGCCTTTAAAGCGTGGAAAATTCCAGATAAAATATGAAACTGATTGTATTTTTAACAAAAAAGAGAAAAGATTTTTAGAGAGTGGTAAGTTGGAAATGAATGAATCTACGATGGTTGTAAGTAATAGTCAAGAAAAAGTTTATGACTTGAAATATCCTAATGAAGAAATATGTATAAATTCACCAAACATAGGGCCAATGACTCAAGAAAAAGAATCTTCAGACCCACTAGAAATTACATCTACATATTCACAAGATAATACTAATAAAGCAACTTTGATAGATAGGTCTGATGAATCAATTATAGATGACAATTCTGAATGGTCCCTGGATTGTGACAACATTTGCATTAAAAAATCAGAATATGAGAATATTCAATCTGAAATATTAAAGAAAAATCAAAAATTGAACAAGTTAAGACAGGAGTACAAAGGTGAAATTAAGAACTTATTGGTGTACAAGGAAGCGTATGAGTCATTTATTAAACCTGCAACTAGTGAATTATCCCAAAGAAATGAAAATGAATTTAAGGATGTTAAAACAAAAGAGTTATCGGCAGTAAATCAGTTGGTTATACCAAGTGAATTATCCACAAAAATTATCCGTGATAAATTGTCTATAAACGGTCCAATTGATCAATCAAATCAGATAGAATACCTATCAATGGAATTGGAGAAGTATAAAAGATATTTAAAAGCTCAAATTTTTGAAACAGCTTTGGAAAAGAATCACATACAGGAGATTACAAAACAGAATAGGTTGCAAATTGAAATGTTGAAGTTAGAAAATTACCAATTAAAACGTGAAAATAAAATAATCAAGTGGGAAATCGAAAAGCATGCTTTAGAAAAAGCTCAATTCACTAAAAATAATCAAAAAAGATATGAAGAAATTCAGGAATTAGTAGAAATTATAAAATATTTAATAAGTTAATAAATAGAACATTGTATTTGATAAATAAAAGTATCTTCTTCAGAATCTATTAAAATAAAATTGCCCAAATAAAATACATTTTAATCAAAGATAATGTTCCGTTGAGAATGAATCGGGTGAAACAGGATCATTTACTACCGAGTCAATATGTTCCGACTCCATACCACCGTGTACAGTAGAAATTTCATCTGCATTGCCACTGTTATGGTTGTCTGTAGTATCATTTTTGAGATCCTCTATAGTAGAATTATCAATATGGTTACTTTTAAGGTTATCAGCATTATTTCTTATTTCATCATTATAAGACTTACTTTCATCATTATTTCGACTCACTATAGCATCCTTTTTTATTTGTGTTTTAAGCCCAACTTGATATCGAATCCTAGTTAATTCCGGTAGCTCAATGGTAAATCCATAAAGATCAATTCCCCCTAAGTAATATTTCCTATAGGCTGGGCTTAAAGCACCTGCAAACTGTATGTTTGTGGAGTTAGTTCCATTTCCAAAATTTCTATCTCCATTTGTATACTTGAATATCACATTACCCTCTGTAAAAGTAGCAGAGTAAAAATTGCCCAAATTTATTGTCGTACCATTTCTGACCATAAGAATATGCTTTGTGGGTCTCAGAATATACTTTGTACTTTTTCTGTTTTTTCCCAAAATTTCAAAATTAATTTCATCAGTCTCGAGGATTTTTGCCATCATTTCGGTCGCTGGTAAATTTTCAACAGTTTGCTGAACAAAATTTCGATACACAGACATAGACTTGGAAAACTTTAATATTTCTGCCGCATCTTCTGACAAGTCGGTAGAATCAACGAAATATGAGATATACTTAGAATCTCCATTTTCGTAAAAAACATTTTTATACACCTTGTCCTCATAGAATTCAAAGTTACCCAGAGAAGTTTCTGTTGAGATGATTGTCCATAGAATTAAATGAGTCAAGCTGAGCATTTATGGGCAAATATATAAACAAAGTGTTTTAATTGAAAAAATTAATAAAATCTGTTTGTTGACAAAGGTAATTTGCCGGTCAAAACTAGTCTACAAAAGTTGGATAGATCAATTTTCCTCAATGCAATGGCTCAAGAAACTTAAAATCAGAAATAAATAATTGCAGAGTTGATTAAAAATCGAGAAATGGATACCATGCCATAACAAAAATCTGTAGGATCTGGAAAAAACATATACTACTCTTCTTAAAACGAAAAAATATTTTTATAAATTTAATGATTTATTTTCTGTCTTAATGGGGCTAGTAATGGATTTTCAGGATGTCCTGCAGCAGCCCTCTTTCTTTCAATCTTCATATATCTCATTCTGCCACATCCGAACTGGCCTCTCCTCTTTGCTTTAATAGAGCCTGGTGTGCGTCTCTTTGCTTGTGGAAAAGCACATGAAGCACATTGGCGCTTTTGTTTATGATAGGCCATATTCCCACATCTTGGACAAAGTAAATGATTCTTTGTATGGCGCTTACCCATACTTGGTGTTCCCTTTGACATGAGGGTGATTGGAAAAAAATTTACAAAAAATTTATAATTTGAAAAGGGACAGTATGTAAATGTGAAGATACAATGTGGGAGAAGTAGAGCTTCACTTTGTTACTTAATAAAATTAGAGCATATTACCAATACTGATTATTATGAAGTATTAGAATGGCAAAGGTATATTTGGAATTCATTGTTAAAGATCAATAATATCAATGCTTAGCAAGGATATCTAGTAACTAATCCATATAATGCAAATGTAACATTTTTGAATAATATAATTCAATCAAGTAAATGCTTTAGTGAAATTGAATTATTCTAACAAGATTCATTAAGAATTCACATTGTTGCTTAAGTATACATGTTTATATGGAAATAATTAAAAACCATCCCATTACAATGATGCTTTATCATCAACAGTTGCTTCTCAATTTGTCTTTGATATAGATTTTTTCAAGATTTTGAAAAATTTTCTAGAAAATTTTTACTATAAATAGTTTTTTTAAATTTGCCCCTATGTCGAGAATACTATTCAGAATCTTTTGTTTAGCTCGTCATATCTTAATTTGTAAAAAAATTGAGACTCACGCGGTTGGAATGAAGAAGAAGCACTTATAGATCATGAAATTAGGCTTTGCCGCTGATGATATGGATTTTTGTAAGTTATCTGACCAATCTTTTTAATAGAAGCTTTTAGTTTGAATTTTTGGTTTTCGTTAAATTTTTAAGCAATATGTTTTAAGGCGAAATGAGTAGGAGTGTTTTCATATTTTTATTGTGTATATCCGAATATTAGTAATTTGTTATACAGGTTTTACCAAGGTTGGTGTGGACTTTTTATTTTGGATTCTTGTTTGTTAGTGTGTTCCAAATGATTTTGGTTTGTTATTAAAAGTATGATTAATTCTTGATATCTAAAAGATCATACTGTTGTTTGAAAACATCAATGTTGAATAGCTAATATTATATAGATCAGACTTTAACTATTTCAATCAATATAATAGCTACGGCTGCATTATAAATTTTGTATAGATTTATTTACTCATTTCTCTTAATATGCACAGTTCAGCATCCTCATAATCTCTCTGGCAATTCTTGTCATCGATAAACTGATTATAATATAAGTCGATATTTTCCAGATAGTATTTAGCAAATTTTAAAGAGTGAAATCTAAAAAATAATCTAGAGCTCATATTTGATTTGCAATTGATCATACGATCGCTATTCACATTAACTTGTAATTTTTTTCTTAAATGGTTCAATATATTCTTAAAATTGAAAATTTTACTTTTTAAGAATTCACTGATATCGATGATAGACATAACAGCATATAGGTTAGTGGTATTGCTTTGTACACTTTCATTGTTGAAAATAGTTTCTAAACAGCTATAGCAATGATTAATAATCGAATTTGGATGGCCACAATTATTAGTACACTTATTATCATTTGTACATGCACTACTGATACCCTTATCAAAACCACTAATTTGTATATTGGCAAGAATATCTTTATCTATTTCATTTACACTATCTAACATATTTTCTATAATCATTGGATACAAATGCTTTATGTTTTTATGATTAGTTTTCAATAATAATATTCTAACTAATGTATATATAGAATTACGTAGCTCCAGATTAGGATTTTTAGAAAGAAGTCCATGAATGAAGACAATGACACTAGAGCATACAGATGTATTTGAAGCATTGTGGTAATTAGTGATTAAATTGTAGTTTCCAGTAAGAATTAAGAAAGAGATTCTCTTTAAAGCAAATAATCTTGTAGAATAAGAGTAAAAGAAGGTAGAATCAACAGCTGAGATGAAATGACTAATGAAAGGAATGAAAGCAATGTCTTCTATGCCATTGGAATTTGAAAGATCTGGGTTAGTATCACTATTAGTGATAACTGCATGGCCGTTATTTATAACAGAGGTGTTATCATTTATTTGTTCATTTTTATTTCCAAAAATTCCTTTGAATATTTTGTATAGTATTAATAATCTGTTATAATCTGGAACAAAGAAGGAATCTTTCTGTAAATATGTCTTGATGAATTCCATAAAGGAATTCCTAAGGATGATGCGCGAGGGATATAAAGAAGAATCTAATATAGCATTGAAATAAGATGCCTGAATGTGATTGTTAATCAATATGTCGTAATTATATTCCCTTATTTGATCATATTTCTTATGAGCTGTATGGCCCAGAATACTTATTTTCTCGATTATTCTTAATATTTCAATATCCTTTATTCTACTGAATATTATGCCTCTGTAATTATTGATAAAATTGGGAGTTCTAAGCATCAGTGGAAACATAAAGAAAATTATGCGATTTAGGCCAGACAACTGGCTAATCCAATTTGAGTTGGAGTCAATGTTGATTATGCGATGGCTAGTGTCGTACTTATATGTATTAATAGTCTCTTCTATATTCAATAATATATTATTGATCATAGATTTATCACTTTGTATAGTATTAACATAAATCGACAATAAAATATCATCCTCAGAAATGGAGGAATAAGCTAATCTCTCTTTTAATATGTTGAAAGAACAATCAATCATACCTGGTACCAAAGAATCATTTGATGCAGATATTATTATCAATATATTCAGTATTACTTTGGATGATAATTCTGGAATTAGTTTACTAAACAATTCCAAATGGAAAGGACAATTAGGTAACCAGATAGAAAAATTATACATGTTTGCTGTATCCTTTGCTTGAATATACTTCACCACTTTTTTTGTAAATAAGCTATTGTTATTAATCCATAACTTGTGTGTAAAATTAATAGTGTTCTGGCTAATCTCTCTATGATCTATTATACCCCTTAAAACTGTTCTATAATAATCTTTATAATATTTAAAGGAACGAGTTAGATATTTATAAGAGCAAATAAGAGTATTCAAAAATAAAAGAGACGTTGTATCGTTAATACGGATACTACCAACATTAGCAATAGTACCTATATTTATCCTTGCAATTATCCTTTTAATATATTCTTCTATAAACTCATTCCCCATTATACTAAATATTAAAGGATAATAATTGCCATATATGGTTATCACAAAATCGACTTCGTCCTTTAGCAAGAACAATGAATATTTAGCCAGATCTGGATCTGACCATATTCTACAAATCGATTTAATAATATTGGTATTGCTGGTGGTAATGGTAATTACTGATAGGATACGTAGGGAAATCAAGGCAATAGACTTATAAGAATTATTCTCAGTGTTAATATTGCCATCACTAGTATTGTACATATCTACTATATCACTCAATATTTTTATTATTGTTTCTCTAATTAATTCTTCCTTTTCACAATATTCTAATAGTAGGCCATTCTGTAATAAATCGTACAAAACATTCAATAAATTCAGATTAGAAAACACAAGTGAATTGTATCTGGTGGTATTATTTTGCTTGCTTAGATTAGCCACTATTGTCTCTATTATTCCTATTTCCTTTATTCCTTGTATTAATATGAGATACTCCACAGGATATACTAATCTACAGAAAAGGAATAGTGAGTAATATTTATTAAGGTTGATAGAGATAGAAAGCAAATTGATTAATGAATCACCAGATCTATTCTTATTAACACTTCTCTTATCTACTATATCATCATTACTGTATAGATCTATTAAATATTCTTCAATATCATAATACAAAACGTATTCCATATTGCCTGTCTTACAATAATCTAACCAAATGGCATCAAATAGCTTATAACTATAGGTGTTATTGGTAATTAATTTCAAACTCTCCACCAAATATTTATAATCGTAATGTATCGTTAGATACACTTTTAATTTATCTAAATATTCACTATCCACATTAACTTCATTGGTTTTAATGTAGTATTCTATAAATTGTAACTTATAGTCGGAATAGTCAGTAATAAAAACACAATTCTTAACATCATCGCTGGTATTTCCATCAATCGTGTCAAAATATTCTTTGATTAATTCTAGGTCTATTAGTTTATTGTAATATCCCTCTACTATTGCTTTGGAATAGTTTAAATTGGACTGATCTATGGGTAAAGACAGATTTCTAATAGAAAACACAATAGCTTTAGTAACAGCTATAGTATTATTGCTATTAACTAACTCCTTATAGAGTAAATCTATAAAAACAGTTATATTTCTATTTAAACATATTCTGGCTAGTTTTAATGTATTGTTGTATAGCTCACCATTATGAAAATCACTTAGCAATAGTATCCCTTTTATAATGTATTCATGGTAGAATTCAGGCAATAGTAAGGAGATTTTGAAAAAATTGTTTAAGTTTTCCTCAATAGACTTAATATCTGCTGCACTGTTAGTGGTAATGTCTGTGATACTACCATTATTATCTCTAATAACACCAGTATCAATATATCCATAAAGTGCTTCTTTGATATTATCTTCTTTATCAAACCACTTAAACACTCTTCTATTTAACGATGCTTCTTTTCTAAGCAGCGTCTTTAGAACAATCATCTTAATTTCCCTTACAAACTCGTAGTATGTATTTGATATTCTGCATAGGCTTGAAGTGTATTCCAAAACATTTCTAATTATGAAAGAAGAATCAGAAGTTAAGCCAACTATAAAGGCTGATTTATAAACAGTAGTAATATAAGCAAGATTGAGAATGGAGACATTACTATTATTGCATACATTATTGCCGTAATCATCACCATTACCAACAATTCGCCCCAATATCTCTCTTATTCTGTTATGCTTATTCATAAACTGTATTACACTTATTCTTATATTCGAATATCTAATAAACAACTTCCATAAAATAGTGTAGCATTCCATTGTATCATAAGTGTCTACTAAATCACTAAGTAATCTATAAGACCTATCATAACTATCATTAAGTTCATTTTCCAGCGTGGGTAATAAGCTTAACAATATACCTTCAACCATACCGTTAGAATCACCAACGATATTATTATTAATACCATCTATACTATAGTTACTAGCATTCAATTTCCTGAACATTGGTACTATGTAATATTCTATTAAATCAAGATATTCTTCAATCACTAACATTTTGCAAGAAAGTGAGAATTCGTATATTCCAATAGTCAGTAAAGGAAATATATTACGAATATACTCCAGCCTATCAAATGAAATGGCTGATTTATTATTACTAGCAGCATCATGGTCATTCATATTCTTGTTAATAGCATCTTTATGGCCCCTTATTGCTATCACTCCTTTACCTATCTTTTCTATCACTTTCATGTATAATCTTATAGCTCTAATATGTACTCCTGCAGGTAAACTGTCATCTAGGCACTGATTTAGTCTTTTCACCAAAATAGGTACACAGCAAATATATTCTACCGAATATTTATTCAAGGTATCCTCCAGTGAGCCTAATATGGAAATAAAATCTGACCATTCAGATGCCTGTGAAAACGAATGGAGTTTCTTAGAAAATTCAGTCGAAAAAGATGGATCAATCGATTTAGGAAAGTTGCTAATTTCAATAGATAATGGTAATAGTTCATTAGGCCTGATGAAATCATTATTAGAGAAATTATTGGGTGTAAGAATTATATTGTTTTTAATGGCATCAGTAATATTGTTCTCTTTTCTACTATCCTTAATTAAATTTTCTTCATCGACACTATTATCAGTCATAATCTTGCTTTCCATTTCAGATTTATTCTCATCCATTATCAACCGATTATTGCCCTGTTTACTAATTACCTCTTTCGTTTCCATATTTGATTTCTCTATGTTTTTCATTGAATTATGTATTTCGGTACTAGACTCAATTATAGAGCTATGATCTTCACTTTGGGAAACATTTAGCTCACTTATTCCCTCAGAAAGTTGAGACAAATCATGCTTATTGTTGCTTTTTTCCTTATTTTCTTGTTGCTTCTTCTTTGTTTGTTCAGCGTCAATCATGGGCAATCAAATTGAAGGAATACTAAACTAAAAGTACTGAAAATAAAGAACACTTTCATGGATATCAATTGAAGTAAATTACAACATACTCTTGATCAACTCTCATATGTATCAAAACAAATTAGTTGTGAGAATATTCAAAGTATAATTATTAAAGTGGCAATCAATACATTACATGGAAACATTCTATTTTATTGAAGATAACATCTTTCACACTTAAAATCATAGTAAAATTTCCATTAAGAAGAGAATTGTCGATAGCATGTGTTTACATAGCATAATACCAACCCCTTTATATAGCTTGAAGATTGAGAAATTAACCCTTAATTATAAAATGGTTTTAAGGAAAAATTCCATCTTTATATATTTATCTATCTGTTATAGTATTATCACATCTCCAATGACTTTACGATCTTTAATTTATCTTGATCTACTAGAAGAAGTCTCACTTGTTGATCTGAAATACCAGGCATTATCTATAACAATTGAAAAGACAACTAAACTACAAAAGGATTTGTCTAATATGAACCTAGTCATTCGTACAGAAACACCCATTGCTTTATTGGATATTCTATTATTAACACAAAATCAGATTTCTTCGTGTGATCTACTCGAGAGTGATAGAGTAAATGAGAATTTAATTAAGTTAAAAGATTTAAAAATGCTTGAAAAAGAGGATAAAGATTCATGCATTATTGGAAATACAAGGAGTGATAAAGTTGAGAAATCTCATGAAACTATTGAGCATATACAAATCCATTATGGGTTATTTCACTCCTCAACTATTGCCTGGCACTGCCAAGCCCACGAATTGCATGCTTAATAAAGATTTGAATTGCACAACACAGTACTATTTGGAACTCAAATCAGAGAATATGAAGCTTGAAAGTATTTTAAAAGATAGTTTTAGCGTTTCAATTTCTAACTCTTCTTTAGAATCCAATAAAAAATTAATCCTGATTTATTATAAGGATAAAGACAAGAGATTGTACTATACCATATCAAAAAATGTAAATTCGTCTGGAAATGAGGATGATTTGAACTGGTTTATTTCTTATATTCAAAAATACCAATATACTCTCAAAACTCGAATTGCCTCAAAATATGTTAGCATTCTGTTAACAGTATATAATAGCATCGATGATACTGTAAAGATCAATAATTCTATTCCACAAGAATACCATATCGGTCTGATTATTGTTTTTGGTTTGACTATATTCTTTTTATTTTTTTCAAAATACGATCCTTTTTGGCTTGCATTTAGTTACTTCGCAGCCAATACAGAGCCAGTTTCATCTGTGGATAATACGGATGTTTAAGTTAATGATATTTAATAAAGAGATTATTATTGCAAATTTAAGCATCAATCCAGTTTTTCTATTATTCTTTTACTTATAAAATATATTAGTTAATTCCATTATGCAAACAAAGATGTTTATTCAGCCTACAATATAACCTGCTTGGTGCTTTCCTCCACTTCTTTGCTTTCATTTAAAATATCATTTTCTAAAGCTTTTCCAAAAGATTCCTCCTTTCTGGAAAACCTTGATTCATTATCTTCCAACCTATCACTCTCAAGATTAAGTGGCTCCTCACGATCACGATTGTTCTCACGTGCCTTTGTCTTAATATTCTCCAAAAGCTCCTTTTCACTGTTCTTATTTTCTGACATAGCTTTCACTTCCTCCTCTAACTTTTTGAGTTCCATTTCTTTTCTATATTTTTCTTTGGTAATTTTGTGGCGCAATTCAATCGTCTTATCTCTAAACTCTCTAATTGTTTTGAAATTATTAGAGTGTTCTTCATACCATTCTTCCATTTGAGTTAAATCAATATTGCCAATTTGCTTTGCTTCTGTAAGTGCTTTCTCAAATCCACTTTTTAGTGAATTTCTTAGGGAGGAATTGGTTATTGCATCATTATCTTTCTTCAAAAGCATAAAGTACTCCTTCTCTAACTCATTGCTTTTACTGTATAAAACATCATTAAATGTTCCGATTTCTGAACTATTGGTGCCTTGTTCTAACTCTTGCCACATGCTAACCAAGTCCTCCTTCTGCAGCGCAATGGCTGCAAAATCTTCCGAACTAAGGGTTTTAAATTGAAGATAGGATTCAGACTCTGCAATTTTTTTTGCATGTTTAATGGTTTGAATTCTACTTCTTAAACCTATATATTGTGCGCTAAAATTCGTTGACATTTTAACTATGCTATCATCTTCAATTTCAATATTATCCATCTTTTCATTTGTTCGTAATATATCCATCGTGCTGATTTGTGTTAGTTTTACTGGTATTCTTTCCATAAAATTAAAATAATCAGTTATGCAAAATACATTGGCATTCTTCTTGGTTAAGCCAACAACCTCTTTAAACCTTAATTCTATTTCGTTCCTTACTCTTTGAAAAATATATTTTGCATTAAATTTCAAAGAGTGGATGACTCCTATCTGCTTACCATTTTTATAGAAATCAATGCCTGCATCTTCAATTTCATCAAAATAAGGAATCTGCTTAAGCAGCAGTCTTCGCAATCTGCTGGCATCTGCATAGCATTTGCCAGGGTCATATCTAGGCAAAATAGTTATATCCTTGTCTGTAATATAAGAAGCCTCCTCAATTGCACTTTGTAATGCATTAACCATTTCTTCCTCAACAATACTTTCAATTGAAAAGTCCGAAAATCTTGAAATTATATTGTGCCCATTACATACTATTTTGAGTCCAGCCTTATCTCTCTTTGCTGTCACCTTTTGATGAGCCAAGGCAGATAATTCTTTATAATCATCTTCATTGTTCAAATTATTGATATTCTTATCATTATCTAATTTGCTCACATCAGAGTTATCTTTTATCTCCTCAACATCAGCAGATTCATCTTTCTTCTCGATAGCATTACCTGGCTTAATGTCTAACCCTTCAGACGTTCCTGAGGTTGTATCTTCTCGACTTCGTTCAACTGAAGATTTTCTAATAATTTTATATTTAGACAATGTCATATTTCTTCCTCTAAAAGAATACACATCACACTCATTAAGATGTGGATATTTCTGCGCGATAAGTATAGCTGCTGATGTAGATTCTGGTATAACAATGGTGCTCAAATTTAAATTACAGAATATTTTTGCGATATTTTCATTAGTCTTTTTATCAAAATAGTTTCTTGTAGAAACTGTTGTTGGAATTCTTTGATCTGTATCTATTCTTCCGAACATTGTTTCATAATAGAAGCTTGCTAATGTCTTCATTTCAACTTCCATTCCATGAATAGAATGCATATTTTTGGAACTGTCGGCCATACCCTTCCCATCACTGAATTCGATATTTTTATCTGATTGAACTTCTTCGCGATTATTGATCTCATTCTCTGAAGCTTCAAATATTTCATTGAAATCCGTCAAAGAAGTGGGAGAGGACTTTTCAGACAGCTTATCCAGATATAAATTCCTAACATTGAAATAGGTTTTTTTAACATCTGGTGATTTTGTTCCATTTGCCTTGGTAATTCTATAATATGGTGTTTTTGAATAATCTACAGAAATATGTGCTGCTAATATATTATTAAGATAAATCATCATAATTCTTAGAAATGAGATTGCTAACATGGAGGGTAAAAAATTAAGGAAACAACAAAAGAATCTATCTATATAACTATATCAAAGGCAATAGAAAAAATTGTTACATTTCAATCACAGCTAAATATGAATTCTACTTTCTAATCTATGCTTTAAGTTTCGGAATTGTGACTAAAAGTTGGAATTTTGATGAGAAACACTGTTTTGGACAAAATAGCTGGGATAAATATCTTGAGATGGTGAAGTACTAAATTTGTTGAACTGGAGATATTACTCATTTTTTAGAAGATATAACTGTATTAAAAAGCCAGAATACTCAGTATAACCACTATTATTAAATCTAGGCTTTGCTATGATGTATTCCAAGATAATATATTATTTATAAAGTTAAAATAAATAGTATTACTGCTTGGATGTTCTATATAATTTGAATTCTTCCATAAGAGTTTAGACTCAGATAGGAGTATCATTTGAATCAAAATTTATTTAATCCTATGTATAGAAATGGTTTTCATAATTTTGAAATATTTTGAAAATTTTATAGAATCCTCATGAAGACGTCTGACAAATTGAAAAAAATGGATAACTTACGACCTCCTAAAGGTACATTGGATTTAGGTCCACAGGAATCAATCATTAAAAACAAAATAATTGACGTATGCAAAGATGTGTTTGAAATACACAATGGATTGCCAATCGAAACCCCAACATTTGAACTACGGTGTAATCTGCAGGATAAGTATGGGGAGGATACTAAACTAATATTTAACCTAGAAGACCAAGGAGGAGATATTTGCTCGCTTAGATATGACTTAACTGTACCTTTTGCAAGATATTTAAGTAGAAATAAAATTCAAAAAATAAGGAAGTATCAAATCGGCAATGTATATCGACGAGATAATCCATCCAAAGGCCGACTACGAGAATTCTCACAAGCTGATTTCGACATCAGTGGAGATAATCTGAAAATGATAGATGAGTCAGAAATAATAAAAATGATTTCAGATATTTTGGAAAAAATAAAAGGTTTTTTCAATCTACCAGATTTTACAATAAGGGTTAATGATAGACGAATACTAATGGGATTGTTGGAATATTGTAAAATTTCAAAAGAACTATGGCCATCTCTATGTAGTACAGTCGATAAAGCTGATAAGCTTACCAAAATGGAAATTGTAAATGAATTTCGTGCAAAAGGATTGAGTGATCTCCAGATAGAAAATGTGCTAGAGTTTATGAATCAAACAGGAACAAATGAGGAAATATTACAGTATTTGAAGAGTAAAGTATCCAACAAATCTGTAGATGTTTCGGTTAAAGTTGAAGATATCAATGATAAGCTTCCATCATTACAAATAAGCGATCTTTCATATTCTAATCCTGTATCAGAGACAGAAGTTGAATCTTCCCCAAACTTTCAAGGAGAATTTAACTCTGCTATTTTAGAAATGGAATTGTTACTGAAATACACAAGGATATATGATATTACAAGGATGAAAATTGATTTGAGCTTAGCAAGAGGCTTGTCATACTATACGGGAATTATAATTGAAGGCAAATACAACAGTGATGAATATGGATCAATTTGTGGTGGGGGAAGGTATGACAATTTATGCGGGTCGATATCAAATCATTCAGTGCAATGTGTAGGATTTTCTATGGGAATTTCCAGAATTTGTGCCTTAATTCAAACGACAAATATGCCAATATTTGACAGTTTAAAAGTATTTGTAGGATCAGGGTTCGGTTTGGTGCTGGAACATCGTATGCGTCTTTTAAACAAGCTTTGGCCAAACTATCGTGCAGAAACATTTACAGGTAAAAGAATAAACTTTAAGGATCAAATTAGTTATTCAATTAAGAATGATTTTAAGGTGGGCGTATTTACTGGAGAAAATGAAGAAAAAGAAGGTAAATTAAATTTGATTAATTTAAAGACTATGGAAAAGCTGGTCATTAGAGAAGATGATATGATCGATGAAATTGATAAAATTATTTCGGATATTAATAAAGCTAATAAAATTTAATCATTTTTAAAAAATATTCAAAATAAAAATTTAAACCAAATAAACATTAAATATTGGAAGTATAGAGAATTCATAAATTGAAACCTCATAAGTGATATTTAAAGTATTTCTGAGACGTCTTTATATACTGTATTATGATACGATTATGCTTAAAATATCCTTACACCTATCACCAAATATCTAATTCTTATAGGACAAAAGTTCTTAAGATTTTTAAAAAATATTTACTAGAAAGTAATTCTAAGTTTTATCTTGGATAATAATTAAACCCTATTTGATTATCAATATTTAATCCTTTCTCAAATCAACAAACTCATGTGTTATTTCTTCTCCATCAAATATGTATAATTCTAGACTATCGCCAGTAAATACATCTCTCTCAGATGCAGAATCAAATGCCTTTTTAACTAATTTAATTGCATCATCAAAGGCTATTCCTTGATAGCCTTCAAAATTCTTTCCATCTATCCATGAATCTAGCAATGGCTGAATCATAGATGTTGCTGTTCCATCAACTCTACAGCTTACACGATCATACGAACCAACACAATCATAGGAATATATTACTGAAGTTTTAATGCCATTACACTCTTCAAATCCAGACAAGCAGCAATATGACCAAAGTGGAAAAAATCTATGAGAATATAGAATGTTGTGTAGGAGATGAGCTACGGCTTTTATTCCTATTTTCTCATGAGATTCGTATTTTTGGATTTC
This sequence comes from Medioppia subpectinata, assembly GCA_905368565.1. Lineage (NCBI taxonomy): Eukaryota > Metazoa > Arthropoda > Arachnida > Sarcoptiformes > Oppiidae > Medioppia > Medioppia subpectinata. The sequence goes on from CAJPIZ010000007.1 coordinate 22,756, forward strand.
ATACAGTAATTTAATATATACTTCATATCCATCTGCATGGAAACCGGTTGTTGTAATAAAGAAATCCCTAATCCTATAAATTTTACTCATATTTCTAGAATTTATAGTGTATCCTGAGTTGTGTCGTGTATCAGCTGCAATAATCAGTTTGTTGTTTATTTTCAATGTAAGTGTAGTCCCACCATTATTTTCATAAAGATCCTCTTCAGAAGCTTCCTTATTGATGTTTGTTGATGTGTACATCTGATTTTTTTGCTTCATTAAAATATCCTCCAGGTTGGTGAAAGTGCTAGCTTTGGAAAATGGTATTGGCTTTTCCTTAAAAAAATTCACTTCTAGTTCTGATTGTTTTAGAACACTTATGTCTATTGAAGGAATACCTTCTAACTCTCTTCTTTCTCGGAAGTTTTTTATTCCAAACATGGGATAAATATTTGGGAATAGAAATATTGGAAAGTTTGTTGGTTAAGAAAGAAAGAAAATTATGAGTATGAAGAAGCAAAGTATAAACTCAATCGAAGTTATAAATACTAGGAAAATTGTAAAAAGGATTCTAACTAACTAATTCCTCCAACTTTTAATAGCTTGGCGAATATATTATGTATTGCTTTATAAACCACTAAACTAACAAGCATCGAAAAAAGCAAAATTACATCATAGTAAACTAAAGTAATAAATTTATTCCACTACTTCAACAATATCTCCATCCTCTTGAATGTGTTCACTCTTCTTTACACAAACAACTTGAATATGGCATGGGCTCTTGTTGAATGCATTCACTCTACCGTGGGCTCTAAAGCATCTACCGTAAATCTTTGGAGCCTTATTTACTGAAACCATCTGAACAATGAGTTCATTGGTATCAATGCTTTTAAGCATTGCATTATTCTTTATATTCTTGAAAACTTTGATCATAAACTCTGCACTCTTTTTGGGCCATCTTCCTTTGGTTGCAGGATAAACTCCGACTTTAAATGCTTTTGCTTGAGATGTATTTCCACAGCCTCTGGCATATCTTCTCATTGGAACACATTCCTTTTTCTCTATAACATTTTGCAAATAGTTGAAGCAGTTCTCCACAGTTCTTCCGCGAAGTGTAGAGCAGGTTTCCCTAGTATTTTTAAATGATACTTTTGCATTTGTAATGCATGCTTTGACCGTATTTTCTTGATCCAAAATCAGAGTGTTGTATTGCTTAGGCATTTGAGGGATCAAAATTTTATGAAAAATTTTTGAAAAATGTAAAAGAGCATTCAACAATACTGGAATGAATACATTATATACAATTATTATTTCCACCAGCCAAAATTAGTTGAAGTTAATAAAGAAAGTCCAGAATGGATTTTGAACCCATAAAGGCATTATTAACAATATTGGTAATTAAGGGGAATTAGACTAGAACCATGTATGTAATATTATAGTCTAATTATTAAGAAGTTAATATTTTCTAAATACTTGTAAAAAAGAGTTATTTCTAAGAATTGAAGATCTTGTATAGTTCATAACCCCTGTAAGGATGAATGCAAATATAATTTAAGTAAGGCCGATTGATATTGTATATATCATTCAATAATCCGTGTGGAACTTATTTATTCATATTATTACAAGCCATTCAATCCAAACAACTTAGCAATATTTGTTGTTTTATGCCCCAATGCCTAAAATTCAAGTAAATAATATTTACGTCAAATATGCTTGGAAATGGAATATTTCTGAGGATATATGCCTGATTTGTCAACAAGACTTCAGTTCAACCTGTGCAACATGTAAACATCCGGTTGATTGTGTTCCTGCCATTGGACAATGTGATCATGTGTTTCACCTTCACTGCATATCAGAGTGGGTCGAGAAAAACAAGCAATGCCCGATTTGCAGAAAGGATTGGTCATCAAAGAAAATACTAAAATATGAAAAACAAATCTGAAGAAGTCATTTCAAAATATTTTAACCCCTTCAATGCAAAATAACTCTGAAAATTTACCAAATGAAATTAAGAATGATAATAATACCAATACTGAGAGTAATTCTTTAAACGACAACTTATTTCACCCCACAAAAATTAATCCAATAAAAAGAATTCTGAAGAACCAACGTAATCCTGCCCAATTTCCAATTGATAAACTCTCTAAAGACCAAATTCTCCAAAACCTTGAAAATATTTCCATTGATACAATACCCATAAAAAATGATATTGAGAAGTTAGAAGAAGAAATTAAAATATTCAAAGAATATTTAATAAAGGATATTTGATGAAATAAATCTTATATTGTTATTTGTTTGATAACCATCTAATAACAAGTTGGATGAAATATTTTAGGTTGATATTTGATTCTATCCATTCGTTAAGTATTGAAAAATATTTTTGATATGAAATGAGAGAATTTTATTTACAACTCTGATAATAATGCTATTGGTCATGAGGTTATACACAGCATTGGCCCATCGAAAGTAATTCCAGCTATAGAATATATTTAAATGAGTCTAATAAGATATATATTACTAACAAGATGATCAGAAAGGACTTAAATCCCAATTACTTTATCACTGAGCTATACTATTTGTATAGTAGATTTAACAAAGTACCATTTCCTAAAGATTAATACATTGATATAAATGAGCTTTTCCTATATCCTCCATATTCCTTTTTATTGCCTTAATTTGATTATTCCAAAAGATCCCTTGAATGACACATAATAGTGAAACAGAAATATTCTATAACAAAATTTTTGTGAAGACAAAGCTCGATAGTTGCGAAAGCAAGAATTTCACGGTGAACTCATTAAAATTAGATTCTTTTGATTCATCAGATAGAATAGATTCAAGCGAAGATGTTCTCAATATTGGAGTTCCAAAATATTCAATGATATACAAGAACAAAGATTATAAATTAGTAAAAAGTAGTAGCTCAATACCCTCGAATTTTTCTCCAGAGATAATTCTAGTGATACTCTGCTGTAAAAAACACTTCTCTGGGACATCTTTGAAATTATTAGACAAGCTGACAAATGAAACCTATAGCATAGAGATAAACTACGTAGATAACCTTAAGGAAAAATCGAAAATCAGCACTGGCGGAAACGAGATGCTAGGGTGTTTTTTACCCTAACTCTATTTTAAATAATAAATCAGTTTATCCAATCCTTTAAGAGACCATATCGGATTGTTCTAAAACATATAACCCTGAAATTAATGTTTATTTCTTCTTAATAAAAGTTTTCTTGTCTCTCAAATTGGTTGTATGTCCACATGAAGCCTTTCGGCATCTAGTAGCTTTAATGGCATTTCTAGCATAACATTTTCTGCATATTTTACGCTTGATAGCATTCAGGGCAAGTAATTTATCTGATTCGGTCAAGTTAGCTCCTCCACACAATAATGGGAGCAATCTAATCGTATCAAAATTATTACAAAAATCAGAAACTAAGGATGTCTTATTGTGGACACTATTTATTCTCCCGTCAATTATACTTTCAAGTTCTTCAAAACTGACGTCCTCTGCGACTTCTATGGCCCTTATTCTTTGTTCAGTTTGGATAAATAGTTTCATGGGTAAAATTTTTACAAAACGTTTTGAGAAATCAGAATTTTTTTGCAGGGATCATTGCATATAGTATATTAGAGGAAGTAATGAATAACAGCAACTATTTGGTACAATATATAATAATTAGTTAATATATAATTCACATGAGTTAACTAAATTTCTAATCTGTGTTAAATAAAGCCTTAGCAAGTAGTTCAATCATAGGAGAGCATATAATCATTTTATTCTGGCTTGATGGTGTCAAGCTATTTTAATGATTCAAAGTATCAAGTTTATATAAAACTGATTGAGCAGGGAATCAAAATAAGTAAAATCACTTGTGTATAGTCTGCATATATATTTAGATTGTACTCAGCAAACCTTTCAAGAGGAATTTTTCGTTTCTTCTAAATATTTTGAGACAAGATTATACAACAATTATATATATTTGAATCAACTTTTTTGGCAAAGGTGGGAATATTAGATTTTCTTTTTTATTTCAACTTGAGAACTGTCCTTTATAATATTTTGATTAACCCTTCATCTGTAAGCATGTTGACGATGACAAAAGACTATTCAATTCGATCGATATTTTTTAATAAATTTCGTAGAAACTTTCCATTACACAACTTACCAGTTCAAACCAGAGAAATTCATAAGGATGGAATTGTTAACTCCTTGATCTTTATGGGGTACAAATTATCATCTGAAGAGAATATAGATGAATGTCCAATCAAGCATATCATAGTGGAATCTATGATGGATGAAACTGATACTTCAAGAATTGAAAATCGTTCTCTTGAAATCCTATATTTAAAAGCAATCTCTTTTATTGATAGTCTTCACAGAAAATCTACATTTTTCGCAAAGACTGCAGAAGATACTTTACTAAAGGAGTTTCAAGCAGCAAGAGAAAGAAGTAATACCAATAAAATGGTTTGTAATCAAGTAGAAAGAATCACTATGGGTTTGGTGAATGGAGAAGACGTACACAACAGTAGGAAGGAGCTTCATAAAATTATAATGACGGGCCAGCATGTATACAATAATGATATTATTCCTTCAAAACAAACTATACCGTCTACTAAAACAAATTTATTAGACGCCAAGCTAATGAAATATCAAGAAACTATTGAATGTGAAAAGCATATAAATACTAAATCTTCTAGTTTGAATGTTAAGGATTTCTCTGATGAACTTGGAAAAGAGAAATATTTGCAGGATAAAAGTTGTGTTCCCGTGAAAAATATAACTCGTTTGAGAAGAGGAAATATCATGGCTATAAATATTAATATGGTTAATGATGGAAGTAATACCCCAACATACAATACAGATATTGACAAATTCGAGGATGCTGATGAATATGAATTGATTGATGTAATTCGCCAAGAGAAAAACAGGGAATGTGTGGATTACGAAAAATACAAGCGTATGAAAAGCATTTTAAAGAGTGATTTCAATGCATTCAGTATTATGAATCTTAAAGGAAACATGTTCCCTGGTATTAATAATGAAACTATGGAATGTGATCAAGCTGGGAATATTTCGGAATCCAATGAAATGAAACAAACCAATGTAGATAGCTTGGTTACAACGACCAGTCTCAACAAAATAGAATGTAGTAATTTGAGTAAAAGGAACGATTATTTAAATATTGATCGAGCTAATATTATAAACAATGGAGATGCACAGGTTGGAAATACTTATCTTAACAATATAGAAAAAATTATAGAACATAATGGACTTACTATCGAGGAAACGCCTATAAATTACATAAAGTCTTTACAACAAAAAAATTTGTTGAATTCTGCGGCAGTAATTACCAAGCTGTGTATGTTTTATAACTTAGTATTTCCAGAATATGAAATTTCTAAGTTGAATGATGTTTTTCAATGTGATGCCGTTTTCTACTCTATAAGATTTTCTTCAGGCTATGAGTTTACGAAAGAGGATGCTAAAAACGGAAGTTCCAGACTGATTCTGGAGTATATTAAAGAAAACTGGGAAGATGTGCTTAAAAAGCATAAAAGCTTAAGAACTTCCCTGCTAGTTGAACATACTAGTGGTATATGAAAATGATAATAAATATTACTATACTGGACATTGCCATTACTCAATAAAACAAACTTCTTGCACAATCTAATTGAACTGGCTAAATTATTTATTTATCTACTGGAATTCTTAATAATACGTTCTATAATGTCAATATTATTCACAATGTATTCATCAAAAGCTGAAACAAAGATATTCTTATCTTCAAACTCCATGGATTTAGAACGGATGAGATCTGCAGAAGGTAACATATCGGAATTCTGTTCTGTTGATTCAGTTTTATCTTTAGTGATTGGGTTGCTTGATACTTTTGCTCTTTTAACAACATGTTCTTGACCAGTTTGCTTTAATACTTCTTTCAATACTTCGTCTGTCTTTTTTAAATATTCATTTCTAACATTCTGCATTATGTCCCATACATAACGACAACGTAATATTCCTTGACCAAATGGGGCACCATCTAGCTTACTGAAAGCTTTACGAGTATCTCTCATGTCGCAATATTCAATAATTTTCTGGGCAGGTTTACTTAGACGCATTTCCTTAACTGGGCCAAATTGGTTTAAAAACTTCAATATAATGGAGTCTGGGGCGGAGGTTTCAGAAACATTTTTAAAATAAATAATTAATGAACTCTGTTTTGTAGATTCGGAAACTTCCTCATTTTGCTTTGGAATTTCGTACTTTGAAACTGTGTAAAGAAGATTCAAGTGGGATTTGCCATCGAGGCTACTAAAAAATTCAATGGATTTTCGAATGTCATAAAAAATAACGAATAGGAATTGTGTCTGTGGAACTGTATATGTTTCAAGAACATCTTCTTTATTTAAGGATGCAACAAAGTCATCAAATTCATTTTTACTGAGAAAACCAGTGATTAAAATTGTACGTGTGGGCCCCAAAGAACGCTGCATTTAGGGGCAATAAAAAAGGATAAAGATCAACTTCATGGCCTAAAGTATTATAGAAGACAACTTGAAACAGTCGATCAACTCTAAAAAGCTAGACTTAGTAGTATTTTTTCATCATCCGAATTTATGCCTATATATTCCAATATAATTAATTATAAAGCAATAGTATCAATTTTCAAGAATATCTTACAATATCCACTTCTTCAACCATCTTTTTTATTCAACCAAATGGAAGTGGAGATCTTAACCTGATAATGTAATATGACCTGGTCTAACTCTTATCATACTATAGTTTTGTTTGTTACTTCTTGATAAAATTTGATTGGTTAATAGTTCGTTATAAACTAGTTTGAAATCTCTTTGATGATTTTTTCTTGGAAATCTTGTAATAGAAACAGTCTATTAACCCAAGAGATGCTTCTTACTAAAAAATCAACAGGATCAGTTGTTAAGAATTTCTTTTTAATAATATATCTTTTATATTATAGATATACTGTAGAATTTGGAATATCAGTGATGACTACTACCGAAGCTATTATAGTCAATACAATTCTTTGTTCCATTATAGTTTCGGTATTCATCCAAGGATTCAGAATTGCCTTTGATCTTTTAGTTAAACTGTGGATAACCATAAGTAGGCTCTATTTAATTTATCAAAAGTATAATGAGCTGACTAAAATACTAGAACAACAACAAATCGAGTAAAAATCTTACATAACTACCAAGGATAGCACAACAAACATCCTTGAAGGGTTATATATAATAAAGAAAAACGTAGAGTAGTCTTGGGGCCATTATAAATATAAAGAGTTATTTTGTCGTAAAGTTAGCTATTTATAATCTTTTAATGTATCAAGAATTAAAAATCATAGAAATAGGCCTTTAAAAGCATATAAGTCTACCCAAATAAACTACTCTCCACGGTATATGTATAGCTCGCTATTTGTTGAGATGGATTGTTTCAATGTTATTATGTTTCATTCTGTTTACCATAAGTGCTTAAAAGATTATTCTAGAAACAAAACATGGATCAGCTTTTATCTGTTACAATTATCAATTCTATATCGATCTGTCTCACTATGCTTCCTACACTTGTTGGAGTGGGAATGGGATTAAACTTGGCTACAGAGGGAATTTGTAAATCAATTGACTATGACTTGGATCTAACATTTGCTATAATGCCCATGGCCTTTACATCTGCACCAGCAATCTATTCTCTTCTATTGTATTTCTTTATGGTAACTAACAATCCCAAAACAGTCATCGGGGCAATAAAATGCTTAGGAGGTTGTGCATTGCAAGGATTTGCATGTGCAAGTTGTGGATATATTATGGGTGGGATATCGAAAGATGCCGCTGTGGCCAGGGCCAAACAAAAGAAATTCACCTCAAGCTACTTTCTACTGTTGATTTTTGGAGAACTAATTGGCTTATTATCACTTGTTCTCGGCATGTTAATCCTATCTACAGCTGAGGAGAAAGTGAAACGAAATACAGTATGAGAATAAACAAATATTAAAATTTTAATGATGCAAACAATAATTTAATCGCTTTGTGTTTATGATGCCATTCAACATCTATACTTTTCTTCTTTTTTCAATATATAAATCATGTTTCATTCGTTTGTCCAAATGAATTATCTTCCCTCGCCCTTTGGGTATTCTAGGACGAGCTCCCCTTGGACCAGCAAACACGAGACGCTTCTTGTTTCTCTGTTTCTTAAATTGAGTTTTAAAAATCTTTTTGTGAACTATAGCCTCCTCTTGTTCATCTTCTATCACAATATCCTTCATGATCTTATTTGCCCGCCTCATTGCTCTCATCTTTTTCCTGGAAAGTACTTCTATCTTCTTTTTTTCCAACTTCTCCTCATTCATCTTAATCGGTCTCTTCTCACCAGGTAACAGCCTATCGTCTGAGTCTATCATATATCTATCCACCGTAGCTTCTTCAAACACGTCTTCATTCTCTTTAAGCATTAAAGCACACTTCATTTCGGACTCTGTCATACTCATGTCGGTGGAACAAGATGATGATACATCTACTTCATCTTCTGGCTCATTTATAATAGGTTGAGCAGTTTCCATGGCTTGCAAATCGAAAATCTTATCATTGAAAAATTCGTGATTTGGAAGGCGACTGCCTTTGAAAATCCTATCAGTATGTATCTTGTTGTTGCATTTTAATTCCTTTATCTCCTTTTCAATTTCTTCAAGGGTGGTCAGTTCTTCCGACGATACCTCCGAATCAATTGTACTGTCAATATTCACTGGGTAGATAGGAATTATCCCTTCTAGTTCTGGAACGTTATACTGTCCCCTTTTAAGCCCTTTAATTATTTTGTATTTCAATTTCCTAATTTTCCACAGATCACTTTCGGAAAGTAACTTCAAATCAGAAAACATTTCTCTCAACTCATCGGTGATCAATTTGCAATCAAAATCCACAACAATCTTCCCAGAGTTCTCTAACACATTCTTCGAATTTAATTTTATAAACTCGCTCAGCTTAATTTGCTTATAGTTATTATCCACTATTTCGTCTTCTAAATTCAAAAATAAAAAATCTGATTCAAATTTTTTTGGATCTATATATTCTGGATCCTTATAACGCCTGCATACTGCAAATATTTCTGCAGATTCATTCCTACTACTGAGGGGCTTGGTCACATCTACACTTTCAAATAGCTCCTCCAAAAATAAAATGATTTTGGAAAAATTTTCTGATCGGAATATTTTTGTGACAAATGTTCCATTCTTCTTTAAGAACTCCGTGGTAATTTTAATAGAATGCAATACCAAATCATTCTGCACAAAAATATCTCTGCTTTTCGATGCTCCAAAATTTGGAGCCCCATCATGAACAAAAACATCAACCTCATGACCATCCAATAGTCGAATTAGATTTTTACGGCAGTCTGCTGCAGTGATATCACCAACAAACGAAATAGCATCACTCATTGGCTTTATAGGATCTAAGTCAATACCAATAATCTTTTTCGATGGAGGCATTTCCTGAGCTAGTATTTGCATCCATCCTCCTGGTGCAGCACAGAGATCGACAGCTGTATGTGCATCTCCCAGAAAATTAAATTTTCTATTCAACTCAAGTAATTTGAATGCAGACCGAGCTCTATATCCCTTTTCCTTGGCTAAGTTATAGTACTTATCTAATCGTTGTTTTCTAACAGCCATTCTTTGGGGCAGTAAAAGATTTTTGCAAAATGAAGTAGATGACATCAATTAACTAATTTGCATCGTATATCACTACTTATAGGTATAATTTCAGCCCAACCATTTAAATCAAGAAGTGGTTGATATTCTGAAATATTATCTAATCTTCTTGATTAAGTGGTTATTTTAAAAAACCCAAGCATGGCTTTCAAACCACTACCATGCCAATCTCCCAATGTTCTTTTTCACTCCCCCTTTATTCTTTGAAATTTTATAGACTTTAAATATTTCTACTAATTACCCCAGAATGTCTAGAAATATCAGCAATACACAATGTGTAAATTTGAGGGAATTAAATTCAAGTCAAACTGGGGGGAGAAAGGCATCTAGAATAGAACTAAGAATTCTCCGTGATGCTTACAATTTAAATACAACAGAACCCCCAAATTTAACAGAGAAGTCAGAGCCAAATGCAAATCTAAAAAGAGTAACTGCTTATTGCACGGCTGATTCTTATGATTTAAAGCAACTGTACAAGTTTATAAAGGGAAATGAATTAAGTGATAAAACACAAATGTATTTTGGAGAGTGTTTATATGCTTCTTTAAGGATCAATGGAGACCTACACGATGTATATTTTCTAAACTACGGTGTTGTTGTAATGTGGGGTATGGAAGAGATTGATGAGCAGAAGGTATTAAAGTTGATTCAGAAAACTGAAATTACTCCGTACGATCATCGGGCTGTTGAGATTGAGAATTTCCTCTATGGCATTGCCCAGGATTCTCAGATTGTTAATGATAAAATCTTTCTAAAGGATGAAAATGTTTATACCAAAATGGTTCTGAGTATAGCCATTGCACAGTCTGTTAAGTTAGATTATTTTGAAGAGTTGGTTGATGTAACAATTAGTACAGTGAAAGATCTGCCGGATGAAGTTGAAAAGGACGGAAAGGTGGGTAAAACAAGGCAGGAGCTATTGAAGATTATTGGTCGGCTTCACAAACTTAGTTTTAATTTGAATCTGGTGTCAAATATTCTCGATGAACCAGATTTTATATGGCATTTTTCTGCTTTTTCAAGCCTATACGAGACTTGTTTAAGATATTTAGATATCAAAAGCAGAACAGAACTACTTAATAAGCGTTGCGAAATCATTCATGGAATTTTGGAAATCCTAAGTGAAAATATTACAACCCATAATTCAGAGAAAATAGAACGTACAATGACTCGCATACTAATGGCCAGTTTAGGTTTTGGAATGCTACAGTGTTTCCTACTAGCATTCTTGGTATATTTAACATTCAAATCAAAGTAATTACAAATAAATATTTTTTAATTTAGTTCGCTTATAATTTTTGAAATCCTTCAATAAAAAATGTATTAATAGAATCTTTAGATAGTAGGATACAAAGTAATAATACAATTATAAAGGGATTTTTCAGACTATCAAGTAGTAACTAAATATAGGTTGTTCTTCCAATCAGTATATTTAATGAAAAAATTATCAAAGCTATGAAAGCATAAATAATACCTGGCATTTATTCTTTTTTCAGTGTAAAATTAAAGAGTCTACCCATTATCATGAAAATTCTATTGTGCCATTGAGCCCTTACATTTTCTGCAACATTCAGAGGAACATTTTTTTGATACAATGATACCTTGGTATTTTCTCCAGCTTCAGTAAACCTTAACTCTACGCTTGAAAACTCTTCCCAATCACTCCATTTAAACTCCATCAGAACAGAATTAACGCCACAGTCAGGATCACACTTTGAAGATTTCTGGCTGCAGTTTATCGTTTCACACTTCTCATTGGATCTGTGAATATTTTTAATTGTTACGTTATCAAATGATATAATTCCATCAGTATAGTTCCCATTTAAAACCCACATTCTAATAAACTGCTCTTCTGTTAAAAATTCAATAATGTGCCTTACAGATTCACTTACAAAGAATGAGTCATTTAAAACGGTCTTACTAGAAATATTGTTAGAGGAAATATGCTCCGGTAGAACAGGATCTGAGTATGATTTCTCAATCGTATTCAATGCCAGCCCTCCAAACTTTAAAAGAGCTTTGCACTCCAATTCTTTAATTTCATTAACAAGCCACTTAGTCTCAGAATTTTCATATGTTTTATTGCTGCTGGAATAGCCTTCTAAGCAATATAGTTTGCCATTGTTTTGGGTTAATCCCTTGTGCTTGTATTTGCAAGTCAAAGTGTTGATAATTTGCATTTTTTCCATCCTAACAAATATTTCGGCATTCACATTTAACACTACAACCTCATGTCCCCTATTCTTGAGTAATTTTTCAACCTCCTCTGTCATCCACAACGAAATATCTTCACTGTGATTGTGATAATGTCTTCTCTTTTTTTCCACCGAATTGGAGATTGGTGAAGAATTATTGTTATGTTCTATGGAATATCCTTTATTTATGTCAGTTGTTGTATTGCTTTGCTCTGAGTCCATAAGGGTTAAAATAATAAAGGAGTTTATATTATTTTTCAGGAAGGTGTATCGTTTGGATACATAATATACATGGGCTCAAAGATGTATGTAATACTATAACTGTTTGTTAATAAAGGTTCAAATGAATTAATCATTGTGTATGTGATGAATTGAACATTAGAATATTGGAAAAATGGATTTTGGATATTAATCTCTATAAACTGTACTTTGATGCTTTGTTAATGTATTGATTGATCTAGTGATATACAAGGAAGATGTTAGAATTAACAAGGAAAGCAATAAAATCTAAATCTATTACCTATCTCTTAATTCATGATATTGTAATATGTAAACTAAAGAAATTACTAAAAAGGCAGAAATATCGTTAGTAATTTTGAATCTTCAGGCTATATTGGTCACTATATTCTGGAATGGCCATTTATCTGACTAATATTACATAATAGTATATGATTAGGGAGTCTTATAAAAGATAATTCTTTCAGCTACAAATCAATATAATTAAAAAATATTCCAAAATAAATGTTAAGAAGAATCAACCATTAGCTGATGGAAGAACACTAATAACAGCCTAAGCCTTATTTCCAACATTTTTACAAAATTTACTGTCTAAAGTTTTTGTTGTAAAATATCACGATCCGTGGAAAATCTCAATCTTTCCTAAAATTTTTAAGTTTTGTCTGTTGCTGATGATATTTCAATGCTCCGAAGATGGCAAATATTTTTAATTACTCATCATTTTATTTTCTTATGCAATTTGGTTGTTTGGACCCCCATGAAAATCTCAGAAAACATATTTTCAAAAAATAATTCAAAAAAAAACGGAGCTCCAAAGTTTTTACTTACTAATCCCGATGGAAGTCCAATTTGCTTTAATACTGATTCATCGTATGAATCAGATAGCGATACTAGTGACGAGCTTCAGCCATCTCATGAAACTGCTAAGTCCAATCATTCTGAGGCCAAACCTCTCAAAGATGAGCTTGACATTAACCAACATACTCTAGAATCTATTGAATCACATACTATCGAAAAAGAAAGTCAACCTAAAACCGTAGCCAATTCGAAAAGTAAAATATCGAAAATACCTACCCAAAATAGTGGAGCATCTCTATTGCTACAGAACAACTTGGAATCCATTCCTCAAATCAATGCCAAACTTTCAAATATATCAGAAGAAGCAAATTACAATCTGCCCATTGAAGATCTCGAAAACTACGTAAACTCCATAGTTATACAAGATGATGGTTATTTTGATTATTGGTGTATTGCTTCTAACAAAAATACACTAAGTGACTTTGATAAAATACTTCTTATTGACTATCTGTGCCAGCAATATCCAAAAAAAGTTGTGACCGGTCTGAAGCAATCTATCCAAGACATTTTGAATTCTACAGAGAGAACACCTGTAGAATTGAGCTTCAAAAAAAAGTCTCCGAAAAAGCCTAGTGAGATGTCAATTGAAGATAAGATTAAAGAAGTCACTAGTAAAAAGTATACTCCCTTGGAATGCGTTAAAAGGGATTTAAACAAGGTTACATTGGATACTATAGAATTTTTTGCAACTCAAATATTGAAAACCCACATAGACACATTGGATGAAATGAGAGAAATAGCTTCATTTATGTTTTATAAGTGTATTGAGGAGCCTACATTCTTAGAAACTTATTTAAAGGTTATAGACTTTCTCAAAAAGAATTTCAAATGTGAGGAGGAAAAGAAAATGAATGTTGATCAATCCTGTTTTTTTGGCAGTATTTTGAAATTTATGATTAAAAAGATAGAGGAAAAGCATACATGGCATAGAACTAGTCAGGTTGAGAGACTCAATAAGTCAGAGGGGCAATTTGAGGCAGAGAGAGAAAACCTAGAGCTAAATAGAATTTTAAAGGCAAAGCAGGCAAAAGGTTCGGTACTTCTTTGTGCCAAAATGTATGATAATCTTCTAACAAGTGCCACTCACATTATTAAGGCTTCAGATTATTTGATGAGGAATAACTATAGTGAGAATGTAGAACTAATTTGTTTATTTATTGAAAACTGTTCTAAAAAGCTCTATAAAAATCATCCAGAACATTTCTTAAAAATGTGTAATTGGGTGAAAAAGAATAATATTTATGGACCGAGAATAGAGATACGTGTGGAGTCTGCATTGAATGAATTGCAAAAATTGAAAAAAACTGTTGTCAAAGCTGCAGAACAGGAGAATATCTTTGCTTCAATAATTTCGGAATCAGAGCCAGAGAAGATAGAGATTAATCAAAATGACAAGATTCTAGACTACATGGATGAGATTTTAGCACAATGCAAGAGTGCCTATGATGAAATGGATTTAAGTGATATTGCAGATTCTGTAAAGATACACTCGAAAAATTTTGATAATTTCACATTCTATGAAAACTTTTTCATTACTACCATTTCAAGCACAAAAACTGCAAACAAAATGATGACTATGTTTTGTTTGTTCTTGAAAGATGATTGTATGAATACCTTTGATATTCTTAAGAGTCTCAAATCAAGCATTGGACAACATTATGGAGACTATCCCAGTTCTTTGTTTAAATATCCTGAACTGATTGTTTCGATTCGTGGTGAGGACCTTATTTCTGCCGATGAATATAAATATTTAAAAACTCCCGACTTTATGATGAGAGCAAGTGATCTCCTTTCTCTCTGGAAGTCAACTAATGATGAACGAATTTCATTAGTAGCAACTCCTGAAGAAATCGAACAGATTAAATGACTTCAATTTATAAAATAAATATACCAATATATTTAATCGAAGAGATTATTAAAATACTTTTTTAATTAATATTTTCTCTTATCTATCTTTTGTCTGAACAAACTCGTCGTGTATTTATAATTTTTAAATTTACCTTAAATTAGAATGCTTGTATTCCTCATAATAGAAGATCAATTAGATTGCCTTTTCATTTTAATCTTTATAATTAGCAAAGATCAAGAAGTGACTTACTCAATTCTCTATAAATCATATTTTGCAATTTCGATAAGTTTTTTTACTTGTCTTCTAATATTTTTATGTTCTACGACTTCTGGATCAAAAGTGTCCAAGTAATTCTTTAGCTTAATCATATATTTTAAAGTTATAAATAAATATTGTGTAAATAAAAATAGCAGAATTTGAATCAACTTTTCCATAATCACTTCCATGGAAAAGATTTAACTATGAAGTAGAAATTCATAAAATAGCCAATCATTGAAGTTTCCATATTTGAAACATTCTATCGATAGAGAAAGATTGGTCATAAAATTTATCATCAAACACAGCCATCTATAACACCTTAAAAACTGATTACTAAAACAAGTGTAGAATTTCTATATTCTCTATTTAATTACTATCACAAAACTATGTTGCTAATAAATTTCATTACTTCTTTCTTACACATTTTAATTTGTGTATGAACTTCATCTTGATGATATTCCGACATATTATAATATTCCATAAAAATCCGTTTTGACACTGTAGGTAAGCATTCCTTATTTACTGGAGAACTTTCAATGAGATGGTTTTCAAGTGGAATACCACAACTTCCTGGATGAACATTTAAAATTGCATCCTGCAGAACATCTATTTGAATATCATCCTGAATTCTTCTAAGTTCTATCATAACATTATCCATTGCTATAGTAGTGATATTTAACAGGTTAGTTGGTGTGTTGATAGTTGATTTGTACCCATCCCCCATATTGTTTGCATATCTGTATGCACCTTCTAACGAGTTTTTCAGTGGATTGAATATTTTTGGATAGCAATTGATTCCAGTATCAATTCCACAAATCTTTATTAAAACTGTACCGTTATTTGATGCTTCAGAGCGGGGATCATATGTAAATAGTTCAATAACTCCATTCTTGGTGACTGAAACGAAAACTAAATCACAGTTTTCAAAAGCTGCCAAATTCATTGGATGAGCTCGATAAGGAATAGTACTATTTTGGCTATAGTTATTTGTAAACCCAGTTTGATTTTCCTGATTATTTCTGCTATTTGAATCACTCACTATCATCCCCGTAATTTCTCTTAAGTTATTTATCGATTTTGATCTCCCCAAAAGCACCAACTTTAATGGATTTTCAGGTCTCAAAAAATAAAATCCAATCCCGTTTAAAACATCTCCAATGGCAATTAAGTTTTTAATGGAGAAAACCGAACTACTAAAAATTCCAACTTCATTTCTACCCACAGCTGTAAATCCATTATAAGAGACCTCATAAATCATCAACCGAGTAGAAACACAGGCTGCTATTAGAACATTTTCCAGGGTATTACCAGATAATGCATCTACGGATTTAGAATTTATTTGTGAAGCTGTTGAACTGCCCAGGTTATTGATGCCATCAGTGTATTCATGGGTTATATTGCTCTGTTGCTGTTTCTTGTAAATTATTTCCAAACTTGTTACAGAATTTTTTAATATTTCCGTACAAATCAATTTAACCCTCACATTTTTATATGGACAGTCCAAATCTGCCACAATAGGGGCAATTGTATACAGAGACAATTGACCCTTTACTGTTTTATCTTCAGATTCAACATAAGATGTACTTACTATGAAGTATTCGTCCAATATACTCTTAATATCTGTAATTATCTCATTCTGGTTTAGGGGTATGCTATGTATAAATTGGTATTTGTAACTATAAATGTTTATGAAGAATCTCACTGTGGTGCCCAATAGAAGCGGATTTGGATTGTATGTATCTTCAATAAGTTTCTCTGTGACTACAGAGGTCTGAGATGTGTCGTTATTTTCAATGGTCCTATGAACCACTGGTACAAAAGGGACAAATTTGAAGGGAACCCTTTTGTACACCGTAACAATAATACACTTTGATGTGTAGATAATATGCTTTGGTGTAGTATTAGTCTCATAGGTAGTATAAAGATGCTTTTTCAACTTGTCTTTATCATATCCAATTCCATTAGTAGTTAATTCACCACTAATGGAATATTTCTGTTCATTATTTCTATTGGTTTTTGTACCATGGAGATATATTCCATCGTCAAATTCAAAATTCCCTTCCAAGCTACTCATTGGAATGTTTTTAAATATTTGTGAGCCTTCAACATGTCTCTTTAACCTGTAGTTTGATGCTTTTAATTTAAGCAAATTTCCATTCGAAATTAGGAAAATATGGTCGTTTTTCTGTAGGGCATAATCAATACGAATCCATGACTCATGAATGAATATACCAGTTTGTCTAATGAATAAGAAGAAAGGGTGCATACTCTTAACATATATAGCTTCTTGCAATGAAAACAAGCATTTAGTTCCTCTCCCAAATCTACTAACACTTGAATCTTGGTTATTTATAGCTGGATGAATATCTTTTTCAGATGCATTATCAAATTGGATGAGTTCATTAATAAACTGTCTCTCTAGAAATTCACCATTTTTCAGATAAATATATAACTGATCAGAATCACGGAGAATAACATACAACAAGTAGTTCACCTTCTTTAAAATCACCTCCTTAATAGACTTTTCAGAGATTGAGCTATTAAAAATAATATGAGAATCTTCACTTAGTATTAGGTTATCAACTAATGGAATTTCAGCCGTTATTTCTTGCTTAAGTTTTCTCTTCTCAAAATCAACATTTTTTTTGATTTCAATTCTTTGAGGATACTTCGTAAAATCAGCAACGAATACTTCCTCATCAAATTGGATATCCAATATGCAGGCCGTTTCATTAATAATAATCGCTTCATTACCATCACATATATTCCCATTAAAATTTTTGATAATTTCCAGATTATCACAATCATATATAGCTGAAGTTACTCCATCATATACACAAATTGCATTGGACATTTCACTGTATAGGCCAATAACATACTCTATGTCTTTATATATATGTTCTGGATTAAGTTCTTGGGCTCCAACTCTAAACTTATCATACATCTCTGTGTGTAGTAACGCCTGATTTTTTGAAATCTCCGTTTTCTTTAGGATTTCCAATTTGAAAAATTTTGACAAAATTACTATTGACTGATCTGTTACAATAACGGTATCTCCATTCTTTTTAGAAGTCATATCATTTATCTTACCTGGATTAAAAAAAGAATATATCTCCTTAAAGTGAATACTCAAAGAATTATCAGAACCAATATCATTGGTAGGAATACTTCTGCTATGAATGGAATCATCTACAATATTTGGATGAGGATTTATCTCATGCTTCTTATAATTCTGAATTTCATATATTTTACTTTCTCCTTTAACTGATACAATACAGACCATATTATTAAGACACTTGGCCATGCTTGGCACTGTACTGTTCTGTATAAAAGTGCAATCCACCTTTTCAATTTTAGATATGGTTTTGATAATTTCAATTTCAAAAATATTCCCATCTCCATTAACAAAAAATATTTTATCAATGGGTTTGCAATAAAATGGCTTGGGATTAGATAATACAATTCCCACATTTTCATAAGAAATATTTACCAGTTTGATGTCTTCAGCCTTAGTGTGTTCCCCAAGATCAAATATTTGATCAACCTTAATACAGTTGCCATTATCAAGGATGCTATGGTGTATATATATACTATTGCTTTCATTCCTTCTGTGATACATCTCTTTGTTGAAATATATAGTGTATGAATGTCTCATATATTTAATTTCTATAAAGTGTTTGTAAAATATCAGAATATATTCTTTTGTACAAAACAGTTCCAAATGGGTATCACATGCATCAAACTCCTCAATCAGCAATAAATTTGAAGATGATTGGGAAATCGTATTAGATAGATGGTTATTACTCGGATTTTGTATATTATCAAACATACCATTCGTATTAGTCAGATTATCTATATCAATTCCCAGTATTTTACACTTATTCCCATGTATGGCTACTACTGTGGGTGTGTAGCTATGAATAAACTGTATTTGAGAAATATTCATGAAGTACTCAAATATATCAGTTTTTGATAAATTAAAATATTTCAATTTACATCTGTTATAAACCAAACAAACTGATTTGTAGACAATAACTTTCAGATAAATTTCATGAAGACATCTTAAGGCAATTGTATTGAAGTAGATATCGCATTGGACTAGCTTGTCCCCAAAAAGAATTATAAATTTCGTATCTGGTTCTGGCTTTAGAGCATCGGATGTTATATCTCCATTGATGATATCCTCTTTCGAAGCTTTAGAAATATCATCTTCATATTTACAAATATCCTTAATTGGCTCATAAAAATACTTCTCTCTAATTAAATTGAAATTCCTATCAAATATTTTTATTATCGAATGGTACACCGTTAAAACATATTTGTCAGTTATAAGAATGTGCTTGATTGGGTTTCCAAGAATGGATTCGCTACAGAGAAAACGCATATGGAGGGCAAGTAAAAATTAAAAAAAGCAAGTTTCATACTTTCTAAAAAACTAAGTAGTTACGACGAGTTTACACCAGAGGTTATATGATTGATATGAAAGATACTCAGAAAAGAGAAATTATACTTTAAGAACTAAGTCCTATTATAGGATCAATGGCCGTATAGCATATAATTTGTAAAATATGTAATGATAGTTAAAAATATAAAGAAACTTACTTGTGGCTGACCATGAATATCTAAATAGTATATATCAGTTCTTGTTTTGAAATTGATGTGTTAAATATTAATCCTGATATCTTGCGAAGAGTAGGTCGCATAGCTCAATGGTAGAGTACCGGTCTTCGGAACCGTAGGCTGCGGGTTCGAATCCCGTTGCGATCGACCATGAAAGTTGCTTTTCTTTTAAACATTTTCCCACAGGCAACAAATGTATTTATTTTTTGTTTCATCTGTATTATTTTCATTTCTGGTGTTTATCATTGAGTATGACCGATCTACTATTCAAAGAACAAGTTGACTTTATTCTTTCAAAAGGTTCTGGAATCAAATGCATACTTTTTGACTCAAAAGACTCAAGGCAAATAATAAACAATATTATTCCATATTCTACACTTCTGGACAACGACTACTTCTACTTTGACTATTTATCAAACAAAAAGCGCACGAGACTCAATATTTTCTGCGTCGTAATCATTGCAGATTCCAACCTTAAACTACTCATTGAGGAATTAGTAGATCCATTCTACTCCAACTACATCATTCTATTTCGAAATGTAATAGATCCCTTCGTTCTTGAGATATTAGCAGGAGCCGATAGAAATGGGGTAGTTCGAGAGATTCATGAGATTAATTTAGGTGTAGTCAAGGAGGATGACTATTTGTATAGAGGGAGTATTGAAGATCTGGTATCAGTTTTGAATACATTGGAAATACAGCCTACAATCCAAATTCAAACATCTCCGAAATTTCAAAACAATTCCAAAATTCAGCCGATTAATGATAAAATTCTTTCCACCAGTGCTAATTCTATTTTCTTAAAAACCATGGATTTTAAAAAATCTGGAAATCTGCTAATTTTAGATAGGAATTTTGACCTGATTACCCCTCTTCTATGTGATTGGTTTTATCAATCTGCAATTCACCAGATCAATGAATATGACAATTCAATCTGCACTTTCTCAAGCAATTCAATTCAAAAGACTCCAAACTCAATATCTTCTTTTAATTTATCAGATTACTTTTTCAAAACCAATAAATTCGAAAATTTACAGAATGTTGGAATAAATTTAAAGAATATCGTAAAGGAATTAGAAATGAAAAAATTAAGTATATCGAAATGCCAATTTGATGATATTGAAGGTGCTACGGAATATTCAAGAATGGTGGAGGCACATCTGAATATTTATACTCGCACAATAGATGAGTGTATGAGGAATCAGGAAGTTAGTGAAAAGGAGATTGCAATCTTGAAAAATGATAATCAGTTTGATTTAAACAGTAATCGTAGTCAATTTAGCAACAATAGCACTGATTATATTACTTTGGTCAATAATAATCTACGACCAAATTTAAAACTACAAATTATCAGGGGATTAAAAGTAAACAATTTTGATGGAATCCAGGAAGAGTATTTGAAATATGTGGAAAAGTTTAAAGAAATCTACAAGCCTATCAACTTTCCATACAAGTATGGTTTTAACAATGATTCTGAGTTACTTTCATACGAATCTCCACTGAAAAAGATCCTAAGACATTTTGTGCGTAATAAACTGAATACTTCGGCTTTTAAAACAATAAAGGAATCCAATGAGAGGAATCATAACTACTATCTTATCTATGTTAACGGAGGGATTACATATCGTGAATATAGAGACGTAATAAAGCAGGCTGAGGAATTAAATGTAAGGGTGTATTTGATCTCTGACAAGCTCATAAAATATAAAACAATACTTAATTCCATAATTGATTAATAAATCTATTAATGAGTACTTATGAAAAACCCTCTACTACTCATGAAGAAAGAAGAAAAACTTCCTTTGCTTGTACAAGTTTAACTATTACTTGAGATGAATCCCATTTCACCTTTTTTAAAAGTTTTAAGAAACTTTTGTTACCCATGCAGACAGCCACTTTTACATTAGATTGTTCCGATCCAGAAATCATTTTGCAAGCAATTCAATTTAATGACCATGGAAACGTTAGTTACAAATTGGATGAGGGTAAAATAGCTTTGACCTTCACATCACTCACCATAAAAGACTTAATCAAAGCAACTTATTCTGTTATCAGCAAAACCCAACTTTCCATTGATACAATAAAATGGTTTGGTAAAAATAAAATGTAAAATTGTAAAAATAATTGAGTATTGTAGTATGCCATAACATTTTCTCCATTCAGTTCTTCTTTGGATGCATATGCTGGAGGTAATGTTGTCAATAATAGTTGATTAATTATTAAATTTCATGAGATTTTTCAAAAGTTTGTTTAAATATTCTGATTAAACTGTAAATATCCATAGTTTTTGGCTGTAAGCACTTTATTGCTATACATGCTCTCCATACTCCCTTTGGTTTTTATTTAATCACATCTTAGACTTAGATTATACTGTTTAGATCAAATGGATCTGGCTGAGCAGATTAGCTTCTAACTTCGTAAGTGGATTTAAATTTTAAATTGGAATGTAAATTTTTTGGAAAATTTAGCCCATATGGATATCCTTCAAAAGGCTTTAAAAAATCTCAAATCTTGCAGCATTGAAAATGGCATGGTTATTGTTGATGGATATCAATATCCAGCTTCCAAGATGATCAAGTTTGAAACTACAGAAAATAAGGAGTACACCCTGGACGTAATCATGACATATTTGTTAGATATTAGAATGCCCCATCATAAGTACGTAGAAGTATGTACTAATAGAAATATTAAGCCAGTAACGTTATCTGATAAACCAAAAATATTCGAAGAAATCAGAAGTTACACTCCAAAAAAATCCAATGGTTTCTTTATCTATCCTATGTACACGTTCACTAGGAAATACGAAATCCCTACGATTTCCGATGAAGTTTTTATACTTTTATCGAATTCTCTAATAGCCAAGATAGATATGTCGAATGTTGTTGAATTATTACAACACAATACCTTAAAACCATCTGAAGGATGTCCATTTGTGAGTCAAGTAGAATCATTCGAGCACTGTGGAATTAAATTTAAAGTCTTGAACAATACTAGTAAGTTTACACAGGAAGACTGGGAAAAAGTTAAAATTGTATTTTTGGATGATATCACTGATCAGATGAAGGATTGGAACTACGATATTGCCAAGCTAAGCCAAAATGCAGTATTTTTATCGGTAGAGCCACAAAATATAAGTTGTTTCAGACTAGTTTTGAAAGATGATAAATTAAAAAATTACAATGATATGTGGATTAAAATTTTAGGATGTATAAATAAATAAAGTTAAAAAGAAGGGCAAATAGCATGGTAAGAAATACAGCAGAAGTAGTGTTTAAATAGACTTCATATATTAAAAACAACACCAGAGTGCTTATTTAAATTGTTAAATAAATTTCCAGATTATTAATTTTTCTGTTTTCAAGTAAGATATATCCTTTAAAACTTTTACACGGGTATTGACTTCACCAATAATATAACTCTAAAATGTTGATTGAAATTGCAAACAAATTGTTTCATAAATATTATTCATTTGACAAAATATTTTGTAATAAACATGGAAGGACCTCGAAGAGATTTAAGTGTAAATGTTTCAAAGATAAAAGGGTCACTTGGAACTGTGAAGGACCACATAATGTTGGTATTAACGTTTAGTAAGTTGCCTATAGGTGATCTAGAAATCAACACAATGCATTGCTTGTGCTTGGCTATTATATATTCACTTACATCTTATGGAGCTTATTTGATCGTGCATATTATGGGGCTAAGGATTGTAAAACTAATTTTGAGATTACTTTTTCCAGTTTATCCTCTTGTATTTTGCTTAGTTTTCGCTTTATATGCGTTTGTAGGTGGTAATGTATATGGTAATCTGTTAAACGACTATAGATTTGCCAATTATTATATAGTTTTCCTAGGCGGTGCATATATCCCGCTAGCCGTATTGCTTTCTGCATTTAGCCATAACCTGATATGGCCTCTGTTCATATGTGCTGGAATAGCATCAGAGATGTTTATTAGAGATAGCTTGATGACTGGGAGAACATGGGAAAACTCCTCAGACAGAAATTATTTTTACGTAGTATCAATTCTGATGAATATCGGTGTATATGGGCTAATTCTGCCATATATATTTTTAGACTAAGGCATCTAATAAATAATCATAATTAAAACACCCCACTGATTTTTAAAAATAAGATTTATTTCGACATTGAATAAGATTATGTTTAATTATCCAAAACAGTGGAAATATGGCATTACAATGAGCTAGCTGCTTTCTTTTAGATTAAGCAAATCAAGAGCTTTTCCCAAAGCCCAAGACAAATTAATTCCTCGGATTTTTTGGATGACATATATTTGATCATTAGGATTGATTCCTAAAGAGTCTAAAAACGATATGGCATACAGGAATTCTCTACATGAATGATCTATACAAATATCAGTAATTTTATCCGTATTACAAAACTTTTGTTTTTGCCTTAAAAGTTCTTCATAAGTAGTGGCCTCGTTGATATCTCCAAATAAATCATGGTAAAATGATAGTAGATAGATGGATACATTCTGCTCTGCATGTTCGGATGATTCCTTGATAAATAAATGACTCCCCTTAACATTTGATTTTATTTCACTATACTTGTCATAGTGATTTTTGATATTATTTAATTGAATCGGTGGAATTAAACTACCAGCAGTTTGTTCTAGTTGATCAACTTGAAAGGACATTTTCCTACAATATTCAATATCCTTGCTTGATACGATTCCTTTATCAACAGATTTCAGCTTTATAACATTGTTCAATTTGGTTGCTACTTGTGTGGATTTTCCACCCATATCAATTATTTTATATTCCTCCATTTCTGGTTTCAAATATTCAAAGGCTTTTAAAATCCCAAAAGCTTCCTCTCTACCGCTTAAGATCTTTGCTTCTTTCAGATTAAACTTTTGAAGTGAGTGCTTAACTTTTCGAATAATCTCATCACCTTGGTCTGAATTTCTCATTCCAGCTGTTCCATAAAATGCTAACCGATCATTTCTGCTTAATTCTGAGGAATCAATCAGACATTTCATGGTATTCTGAATCTGACAACTGTCTAATTTATCTATTCCACCATTTTCCACAAATGAGGAATTTTGAAAACTATTTTGTTCTATATTCAAAGGCCATTTCCCATTTGTGGAAATTGTATATGATTGTGAGCTAAATGAAGAATTCTTAGGGTAGCCCTCTTCGTTTGAATCTCTGGGAAACTTTTCATTAAATTTGCAAATATTCTTGAGATCCATACCCTCCGATCTATAATTATTATACCCCACAAGCTTTAGACCTTCAAACTCATATACATTTAAACGTGTGCCTGTTGATCCAGCATCAAATATGCCTATTTTTATAGAGTATATCATTCGAAATACCAGTAGCATTTGTTTTCATGTTTTAGATTCTTCAAAACAGTAATTTTTTGTGTGAGAAAAATATTTAGTATTTTATTTACACTATATAATATAGGTATATGAACACGATAGCCGATTTATGAAAAACACCATTTTAAGAGTTTGTTACCCTGGAGTAGTTAATAGTAATTAAATGAATAATTTTTATTATATAACTTTAAACTCTATAATTTGTTATATGGAGAGTACACTTATAAATGAATAGTCATACTTTGCTTGTATATGCTAATTATATTTGTATCAGAGACATCAAACCCAATTATGCTTATCAAGTGAGCAAAAATTGTTAATAACCTAATATTTCATTTTCCCTCGAAAATTTTTAATACAAATTTATCAAGATATGTGAATCTTAGTAATTGAATGCAATGGCTATGGTCTTAAAAATTCCGCTTTAAGTACTATCTAATTGTGAATATTGAAAAGATGATGTCTTCATAAAATACTACTTTGTGAAATAGCATAGATATTTTACCTATTCCATAGCAATCACATTCATATTATTTTTTGTTTTTTAAACAGACCCTAAATGAATCAATCGGATACAACAATTAAGAGATGCATCGAAAGGATTGCAGCCACTATAATCAATTACTCTGAAAAGGATAGCATTGCAAAAATAATCGATCTTCTTTCGATTCTAAAGAGTAGAAGATCCCTCCTAAACCTTTTGTTTTTGAAAATGGCCCTAACTAGAGTTCCAAAAGAAAAGGCAATTTCTATTTTTGAAGAATTTGATGGGATTAGAATACTAGAATCTACATCCTCGTCTTTAAATGGCGACTTTCTAAATATATTGTTGGAGATATTCATATATTTAGATTTTAAGAGACCAATTTTAATATCTATTTTAAATAGCTATTCTCTAATAGAGCCATCAATCTTTTATAAATACCTTAATAATTCATGTGGTTTATATGCATTGTTCGAGATAGGAGGGAACCAAAGCACATATTTTAAGACAGTTCTAACAGGAATATTATCTCTAGAGGCTATAGACAATGAGTTGGATTTTGTTTTTAATATTTCTAGGGATTCTCGATTTGATCCAAAAGAAATTGATATTACAGGAGTTAAAGAGAAGTTTAAGAGCCAGGCCTATTATGAAAAGTTGGCTAGTTTCCTGTCTAACAATGGAAAGTTAGGCAGTGATACAGAGATAGCTACAGAAGCAACATATAACTTGCAGGAACAATCAAGCTATCAAAACACTAATATCATTATGGATTATACTGATGACAATCCATCTCAACAAGCAATATGTAATGATTCAGATCGAGCTGAATGTACATCAAAGATGGGACTTTTCAAAAAAATGAAAACTGAATTGGACGATCTGAAAGGGGAGAGCATAGTTAAAGCTGCAGAATTAAAGAAATTGATCAGCTCTCTGGAATCTGAGAAAGCATTAAATAACCAGTTGATGATAAAAATAGATGGTTTGGAAAAACTGAATCAAATTTTGTCTGATGAAGTAGAAAAATGTGAAAAAAAAACAGTTTTAATAGGCAATGAAGATAAGTCAACAGCTTCAGGGATGTTTATTGTGGAAAAATTGCAAAATATTTCCTTAAAGAATAATGAGATTGAGAAAGATGTTAGAACTATGATCAAATCCCCATCTGACAATGAAGAATCGATTAGCATTGAGAAATTAGATGAAACTGATCCAAAGAAAAAAGATACTCCTAAAGCTAAGACCGGTAGATTTGCAAAAAAATCGGTAGTAAAATCTAAACTGGAAACTAAACAAACATATTGTGGGCTGAGGTGGAAAAAACTTCCAAAATCAAAAAATAGCATCTTTAATGAAATTAATATTCGTGATGCAGAGGCTATTTTTGAACTGGAAGAATTTAAATACTTCGAGGCGAAACAAAACAAGCTTGAGCCAGAAAAGAAGATTATTAAGGATGAAATTAAGATTGTTGAATATATGAACCCAAAGAAAAGCTATGCCTTAAATATTGCTCTTGGTAGAGTCAAAACCCCAAATAAGGAACTTTATGAGTTGATTATTAATAGAAACTACACAAATGAAAATGTTATAAAACAACTCCTCTTGTATCTACCCACACCACAGGAACTGGAAAATGTAAAAGGTGGAGATACATCAACTTTTAGTAAGGCTGAACAGTTTGTATATGAAATTGATGATTTAGAATTGTTTGAAAATTCTCTTTATGCCTTGAAATTCACTCAGCTGTATACAATGAGAAATTATCAGAAAATAATTTCAGAAAACATAGAAATCTTTCAAAATATTTTGAATTCTGTTAAGCTAAGAAATTTCTTTGCCTGCTGTTTAGTTATTGGAAACCAGCTTAACATAAATACCTTTAATGGCAAAGCTGATGCCTTTGATTTTAATTCTCTGGATGGGTTTAAAACAAAACCTGTTAAGGAACTAGTAAATCAAAAATTAAGAATTGAAACCTTGAGAGAAGAACTTGGAAATTTGGAAATGGAAATTCCAATTGATGCAATTATTCATGAAATTAGAGAAATTAGAGCATTCCATAGACCAGATGTGGTGGATTTAGACGAATATCATAAACTATGTAGTGATTTTGAGCAAATGTTGCTGCTCCATCAAACTGTTCAAAAATATTTAAATGTTGAAAATGACGATAGTTTTATTATAAAACTGGTAGAGATAATGGATTATTTCCAAAGTAGCTAGAAAAATACAGTTTCTGTATTCTAGATACACTTTAACTAAATTGATAAGTAATCCCAAGCTCTTAAAGATGTTCTGATCATGTTTTTTAGAACAGTCATCAAATAATGACTTCAAAAAACTGTAGAATTTCTCTATTTCCATTCTAGTGTTTTCCTTAAATATTTGTTTTTTTACCCATGAAAACTCCTTGTAATTTTTCTGAATATCCGCAGAGTGAATTTCAAACTGAAGAGTTTTGGTCCAAACTGTATGCTAAATTTCAATCAACTGAACACAGTGATGATTATGAAAAAATAGTTTCATTGGGGTTTATTCCCACCACCAAAACAGTGAAGATTGTGAACTTTAAAGAGTTTTGTGAGGTGGCAAAGGCATCTACATATATTTCCACTCATATGATAAAATCAATCTATGGCAATTACATAGAAATGAGAGATTTGGAACATTTACTGAAGATGGCTCCACAAGTCATAAAACCCGAGGAACTTGATGAGGCTTTGCTTCTAATCCCTACAGATGAAAGAGGAGGCCTTGATAGCAAAGAGCTTATTAAATTTTTATACAGCTGCAAATAAATACAAAAAGTGATAATTACTAGGTATATATTCTTTTAAAAATTAATCCATCAGTTTGTAAAAATAACAATGTCTTAACATGATAGTATAAATTCATAAAAGGAGTATTTAAGGAATTTAATATTCATCACCCACAGAAACAGCACCAATGCTTGCATATTCTTCTTCAAGCACCGCCAAATCCTCTCTGGCTTCACTAAATTCACCCTCTTCCATACCTTCTCCAACATACCAATGAACAAAGGCTCTCTTGGAAAACATCAAATCAAATTTGTTGTTCAATCTGTTCCACGCTTCTGCAATCGCAGTAGTATTGCAAAGTGCACATACCGCTCTAGATACTTGTGCCATAGCTGAGCCTGGAAGAACAGTGGGGGGCTTGCGATTAATTCCGATCTTAAAGCCAGTTGGACACCATTCAACAAACTGGGCTGCTCTTTTTGCCCTTACATTTGCAGTTGCCTGATTGGCTTCTTTTGGACGGACATCCCCCCGGAAAAGAAGACAACAAGCTATAAATTTCCCATTTTTAATATTACATTTGACCATTTGACTCTGAGGTTCAAAGCAGTTGTTTGTAATTTCCTGTACAGAAAGCCCCTCATGATTAGCTCTGGTGGATGATATCATTGGGGAATATGACACCAATGGGAAATGAATCCTGGGATATGGAACCAAGTTTGTTTGAAACTCTGTAAGATCCACATTTAACTCTCCATCAAAACGGAGAGATGCAGTAATTGATGATACAACCTGAGCTATAATCCTATTAATATCAGTATAGGCTGGTCTTTCAATTCCTAAATTTTTACACATATCATAGATAGCCTCATTATCAACCATGAAAGAACAATCAGAGTTCTCCAAAGTTGTATGTGTTGTGAGAATGGAGTTATATGGCTCAACAACTGCTGTAGCCAATTTTGGCGCTGGATATACTGAAAATTCTAGCTTGGATTTCTTGCCATATTCTGCAGCTAATGCTTCCATCAAAAGTGATCCAAATCCAGACCCGGTACCTCCTCCAAAAGAATGGAAAATAAGGAATCCCTGCAGTCCATTACAATTATCCACAATTTTTCTGATGGATTCTAAAACTGGCTCGAGAATTTCCTTACCCACTGTATAATGGCCTCTAGCATAATTATTGGCTGCATCTTCTTTGCCACAAATAAGATTGTCTGGGTGAAAGAGATTCCTATAGTCACCAGTCTTAATTTCGTTGATTACTCCGGGTTCTAAATCTACCATTACTGCCCTTGGTACAAATGTATTGTTGGATGTTCTATAGAAAAAGGATCGGCAGGAATCATCATCTACAAACTCCCCTGAAGCTGTTCCATCTGGATTAATTCCGTGCTCCTGACAATATAGCTCCCAACATGCATTACCAATTTGTATACCGGCCTGTCCTATGTGAATAGATATTATCTCACGCATATATAAGGGTTAAAAAAATTGGGAATAAAAATAAGGAAAGAAAATTCTCTTTCAAAGTATTTAAGCATCATCTTTCTTTGGTTTTCAGTGATTTGAGATGTACAACAACATTTAAGAATTTAACTAAGGTCGAGATAACCAATAAATTTATAATTAAATAGGCCTGGCAGGGTAAAAATTAAATAAGAAATAGGTGATTTGTCATGAATATCCAAAAGAGCAGAGTAGGCTTGAAATGGTAGCTGAAACTTTAGTATATACAAGTATTAGTAAAGCTATATCGAAAATAGAATGATTTTTTAACTGAGCAATGTCTTTACATCGTTACCAAGGAGATATGAAATGCCCTACAGACTTTCGTGATATATACTTAATAGATTGGTTAAATAAATGATTTCAACTTTTCCTAAAATAATCAGAAAATGTTGGTATTAGCAGAGTTCCCGAGAAATATCACATCATTAACCCCATATTGTTATATATTTTTCTATTTCCACTAGAATATGTTTAAATTAAAATGTGCCAAGACAGTTATCCTAATAATGTTAGTGTAAATAGAGTTTTTAGATCAATTATACAGATATACCTTTATAACTACTATCATTTGAAGATACTTCCACGAATTCTCATAATATATTATTAAAAAAACTTCTCTTCGTCTTTATCTATGATTTGCATAAACCTTCTTAAACCATTTTTAATTTTATAATTTTTTTGCTCTGGAATGGAACT
Source organism: Medioppia subpectinata (assembly GCA_905368565.1). NCBI lineage: Eukaryota > Metazoa > Arthropoda > Arachnida > Sarcoptiformes > Oppiidae > Medioppia > Medioppia subpectinata. The sequence goes on from CAJPIZ010000007.1 coordinate 53,304, forward strand.
CGATGACATAGAAATCTTCAGAATGAAGAAGCTTCTAAAAAACTTACGAGACTCAAAAGGAAATGGAACCAGCATGATTTCAATAATTATCCCTCCTAAAGGACAGATTTCGTTGATTTCCAGAATGCTAACCGAAGAATATGGAACTGCCACAAACATAAAATCGAGAGTGAATCGTCAAAGTGTTCTTGGAGCAATCACCTCTGCACAGAATAAGCTAAAAGCATATTCTAAGACACCCATCAATGGGCTTGGAATATTTGTTGGAGAAGTGATGCTAGATGACAATAAGATTAAAAAGGTATCGTACGGGATCGAGCCTGTAAAGCCTATTAACACAAGTTTATACATGTGTGATAGCAGATTTCATGTGGAGGAGCTACTTGCACTTTTTGAAGATGAGTCTAAATATGGATTTGTAGTCGTTGATGGCCACGGAGCTCTTTTTGCCACATTGCAAGGGAATATTCCAACAATTCTACAAAATATTTCAGTAGATTTGCCCAAGAAACATGGAAGAGGTGGGCAGAGTTCTGTTAGATTTGCTCGTCTTAGAATTGAAAAGAGACATGCATATGTTAAAAAAGTTAGTGAGTTGTGTACTGCTTTATTTCTGACAAGTAGTGTGTCGAATGTTGATGGGATTGTCTTGGCAGGGCATTCAGATTTGAAAAATGAGTTGTCTGTCATGCTTGATAGTCGTCTAACTGTTATAAATACAGTTGATACTAATTATGGTGGTAAAAATGGATTAAACCAGGCAATAGAGCTATCCGAAGATGTTTTGAAAGATGTGAAATTCTCAAAGGAGAAGAAATTACTTCTGCAGTTTCTGTATGAAATAAATATGGATACTGGCAAGTATTGCTATGGTTATCAAGGAACCATGGATGCTTTAGAATCAGGGGCTGTGGAAACTTTGATTGTTTGGGAAAATTCAGATCAAGTACACGGAGAAGATTCATTTGTTGATTGGATAGCTGAAAATTATCGTGATTTTGGATGTAGGCTGGTTTTTGTCAGTGATAGTAGTAGTGAAGGAACTCAGTTTGTGGAGGGATTTGGAGGAATTGGCGGTATTTTAAGATATAGAATGGAAATGGTAGATTTTGACGAGGAGGAGGGAGAGCTTAGCTCATTTTCTGATGATGAAGATATTTTCTGATTGGAAGGAGAATAAACAAAGTTTTAACAGTAATGCATGGAGTTTCAGATATCAGCCTGCCTTTTGCCTGAGATTCAACTTTTGTGTCTAATAAGGACATTTTGCAAATTTATTTTTAGCTATTTGGATTTTTAAAGCCCCCTCCAAATGGAAATTCAGACATCAGTTATTCACGTTGTTCTTTGTGTAAATTTATTTTTTAATGTTGTACTGCTTCAACCATATCTAACTACTGTAAAGAAGTCATTTTTACAGCTTTATATGCATAGTTCATCCTTGAAGACCCTTTTCCATATCTTAAATGTATTGTATGTGATGATAGCTGTAGTGTTTTGTGATTCCATCTATAAATATTCCACGACACTGAATAAGATCCTAGAATACCAATCGGAACGGAACCTGTATTTGAGTGCATTTGCACTCTTTTTAAGCTTCAACTTGCATAGACTTAGTAAACTCGTTTACAATTCCTTAAATTTGAAAGATAATAACAAATACATTCAAAAACAGCATAAAGACTCTGGAGAATTCTTAAAGGGAGTCATAGACAAATACAACAAAGAACAGGAAGTCAACAAAAAGCTGTCTGAAGAGATTAAAACATTGAAGAAAGAGATTGAGTCTAACAAGCAAATGATTTCCGAAATTGAAAATAACAAAAAAGCTTATCTGGCACTCAAAGACAAATATGAAAAACTTTCTGAAAAGATTCGAGGAGAAACAAAGAAAAATAAATAGATTTGCAGTATTTTTGTTGAGGATGCTTATAAGGGATATTACCAACAAGTTCTAGTATTTGATTCATCATAGAATTTCTGATTCAACTTTTTATTTTGTACAACAATACTGCAGTTTAAGGATAAATCTTTGAAATTCCAAATAAATTATTTTATGATTTTTTTCAAACGAGTAATCTTTTGCCCATGAAGAATGTTTATAAATTATTTACGATAGAGAATGGGATCAGAATGGCCATGCCAGTCATGGAATACATAAGCTCAAGGTTAAAAACGAACGAAACCATCAAAAGCTTTATTGCCACATTTAAAGCAAAATATAATTCTATGAATATCGAGATTTGCCAGGTAGACGAAATATTAAATTCTAGAGCAGCCTCAAAATTGCCATTTAAAACCATTGATATGAAATATCGAAAGAATAATTTGTCTGAAAAATACGAGTTTTTTAAAAAATATTTACCAAACGACATAGTTCAAATAGGTCTTCTAAAAGAAGAAAGGTTGTGTAAAATCTATGGAATTTTCTATACAAACAGATGTGGCCATTATATTATGGAAGACGATCACGATTTGGTTAGTGTTGATTTGAATAGTATAGGAAATAGTGTCTTTCTATACGAAAACATGTGCATTGTGGCACAGGGTAAAAAATCAAGTAAAAACAATATCTTTGTAGTAGACGAGATATTACTTCCGGAATGCAATACTTATAGAGGACAAAACAATTTCTTGGAGAATTCATTGCCTAGCATCTGTATTTTTAGTAAATTTACAAATCAAATCGATTTTATTTCGAAGATTCTAACAAATCTGAATCCGGATGTTGTTGTCATATCTGTGGATAATTATGCAGCCTTAGCAAAAATTACAAATCTTCGTGATAGTTTCCCCAACTTTGAAATCATAGTATTTCAGTCACGAGACTTTACAACATTCTTACCTTCAAAAGACAATGAATCATTCTCATCAAATCCGTTTACATTAGAACTATTTGACAAGCAAATATCCATCGTAGATTTCAATTTATATAAATACAAAAGAACTGGGGTGTTTTGCAACGACAAACCATTAGAAGCATTCATGAAAAGCTATGTTTCCCAAAGATCTCCTGATCCGTTTGGAGGTTGCAATATGATATATAGTGAGATACCAAATGTGATTGTGATTGCTCAGGATTTTGATCCATTTGTCATGAATGTCGAAGGAGTTACGATCATTAGTATTTCTTCAATTGAAGAACAGTCATTCGCTTTTATTGACTTGAAAAATGGAGTTTATGAAGCGCGATTTGAATAAACTTCTATTGTATCATACGTAAATGTTTATTGATCCTGATGGGTATTGGATAATCTAGGGCAATGACCAACAATACTAATCATAATGATGAGTATGCTAGATAAAAAGAATCTGCAATGCTATAACACTAGCTAATATAAATACTGTTGAAAATTTTATTATTTTGAATTACTTTTATGGAATATGGAAAGTTTAATATTTCCCAAATATCTCAAGTTCTCGCGGTTGAGTAAAGTATCAGCTTCCTACTATTTCTGATAAATCCAGAAAAATTTTCTAAGTTAGTTCATAGATTTTTAGAATAGTCTAATTTCATCAATTTCTTGAAATATCAAGTTACAGAAGCTATTGCTCGATACTTTTAGCCACTTTAGTATAATTTTTTTCTTCCAGCCTATGAAACCATAGGCTGTGATTCACCAGCTATCAAATGGTTTTGTTCAGTTTGATAAAAATTTTAAAAACATTTGATAATAAATTTTATCAAATATTAACAAACAAAGTAATTTGTTCAAACTTTAAGTATTGATTATAAATCAACCATTTATAGAAAGGCTGGTCAAGAAATAAATATCATTTTTGGAAAATGAATCTTTAGTTGTCTGGAACAAACTGGTGAAATTTTAAGTTTGAAATTGTCATAATAAAATTCACTGAATTGAAGGATATGGTCTACGATCCAATATTAAATTCCACTATAATTCACCCCCATGACAAAAAATTGTACAATAAAACTCTCTTCTTCCAAAAGTACTGTTAGAACAGACCTATTTGCATTTAATTTGTATGACACCCGGACATTCGCAACCTTTTTCTATTCTCAGATTGAGAAGGTTTGGTTTATAGTTCTGCGGAATGGGACACTGAAGATTGATAACAAAACTTTTTCAGTAGTTAAAATTCTTCCCAAAACAGCCACAATACAATTCGATTCAGAATTGATAAAAATCACGAACCTCCTGGAAGAAGTTGGCTGTAGCCAGCTTTTGGTTGATAAGTTTCTAAAAACTTGCATAAACAGCATTTCAGAATTGGAAGTTCTAAAAACAATTTCAGGATTGCAAGATCAAAGTCTCCTAATCGAGTGTTTAAAAAGGAACAAGCTATTCGAGAGTGGTCAGAATGGATGGAACTTAAATTACAGCACATACATTAATTTTCTTGAGCGTAAATGCGAGCCTATTCAAGAGTCTATAATGTATGAATTAGAAAACACAATACTTAATTCAGGGATGTTAAAAACCTTTAATATATCTTCTCTATGGACCCATTCCGACTTTACAGATGATGAATCATCCTCTACATCGAATGAAAGGATGTCGGAGTTTATTTCAGTTGGAGGCAGAAACTGGCCATACTCTCAAATTTCCAAGAATCCGGTTCCAAAGGAATGCAAATCATGCCATGCTTGTTCTTCTGAGTCGGATTATTTATCAATAAGCAACCATGATAGATTTAACGACTGTGGTGTTAAAGGTGATCGATCATCCTACCCACCTAGTTTTAATACATCTATTGGGCAATCAATAGTTAATAGGACTAGTGAATTCCAAATAATAAGAAACAAGAGCTTTAATCAAACTGAACCTACATTTATTGAAAAAGTAGGAAATAATTTCAATCTTAGGCAGGATTTCTCAACAGATTCAGGCCATAAATATAGGAATGAATCATCAACATCATCTCTTTACTCTACCCCAGGCTCAAAGTCTTTTGATTTAGAAAAGATAATGTCTGATAAGACACTTGAGAAGGAAGTCTTACAAGAAAAAGGGATTACGGAATTTACAAATGCACTGTTTGAAAGTAAGTATGGTCGCACACCTCGAGCATTAGCCAAGAGGAGATGTAAGAAACCAAGTATTTTTGATGACCAGTTTGATTATAACAACAGTCATGGCCATTGTGACCCATATTCTAAAAGCAGAGATGAAATAGAAACCCTAACCATCAAATCCAAAGATGAAGCCCCCCAGAAATTATCCAATGCACATTTTCAACTTTTATACAAATACAAATCAATTTGTGCAAAGAGGAAGTGCACATACTCCTCGAGTAAGAGGATTAAATTTGATTTCATCATAAAAGAAGAGCCTGTTATTCAATATTTTGATGAAATAAGAAAGGATTCAAAACTGTCTGTTGAGTTTTTTAGTGACTTTGAATTTTCTTCAAATATACCTAAGGAAAAATTTAGACAAAGAAGCATGTCACAGTACGAACTGAGCAGAGCTGTGCATCAGCAAGCAGAAGATTTGGAGTTCAGAAAATATGCCAAGAGGCGAACACAATCCAAAAATGAAAAGGTGCCTGAAAAATGATTCTTTTGGTGTCTACAACCAGAAATCTATGTGGCAAATATGTATAGATATAAACTATATTTTGAATGATATCTGAAATTGATATTAATGTCAAAATATATCTTAAATTAATAAATTTACTAACAATACAGTATCGTTTATAACTTTAATTCAAAGAATTCGGCTACATTAAATATTTCCCGAAACTCTACATTATATCTCCATCCAACTGAGTAAACTTCCTTATTCTCTTCTCTTCGAATAATTATGTATCCTTCACTTCTTACTTGCTTCAAAAAATCATCAACATCTATGTTTTTAAAAATATGCATTTCTTTCAGGGACTCTACACTACTGAAGGAATCATTTTCACTACCGATTAGGGCAAATAGCATATAGAGCCTTCTATTATCATCAGTTAATGGTCTAACTTCATCATCATTTTTTTTACTTTTTCTTATAAAAAACTTATCCGCTTTATAAAAATCTAAAGTGTCGGAAGGAACAATCTCCATGCCAAAATTGTGCAAGTAAGCGCTTGACTCATCTATTAAATCATATGCTTTTGTTTTGTTGGCATCTGTTATCATTCGGATGTCTTTGAAATGGGTTTGTCTATTTTTGTTTTGGTTTTCAATCATCAGACGGATAATTTTTCCAACATATGCAATATCTTCCATTTGTATGGGGACTATTTATTAAAAGTTTTACCATTAGCTCTAACTTCAAACAAAGTTGTCACTAATATTTATGAGTTTGAAGCCAAGAACTTCTCAATATAAGTTATATCAAAGCTACAATGATACAACTTTACCAAAATCATTAATACTCTGTATAATGCCCACTGTTATTTCAAAGTACGTACCAAAAGAATGGTAGGTAAATGAACAACAGTCTTCCACGGATGCAAATAAAGAATTTTATGAAAATTCTGAATGTATTGAAACAATCTATATAAACTTGTTCTTATATTTATCCATGAATTTAGAAGAAGAATTTCCAGAACTTCGCTCTGCTAAAATTTATTCAAAGCATGGTAGCTTTTCTAAAGCGCTAGATGTTTACAATGAGTTACTGCCAAATATTTCCGAAGATGATCTTTCATACCCATATGTCCTCTTGGAATATGCCATATGTTTATTTGACAGTATTTCAGTCGAAGCAGAGAATGAATATAAAACGATATTATCTGGAAAATCCTGTAGAACTGTAAATCCTGAAGAAGACATCGAAATTTGTTGGAATAGTTTAGAAAATTGTAGAATAACATTTGAAAAGCTACATCTGAAAGATATGCTGCTTAAAGTTCATAAATATCTTGGCGACGTATTAGCATTTAATAATGACTTCAAAGGAGCCAATGATGAATACTTTAAAGCCGTTAAAAACTGTTCATCCATTTGTAAGCTAATCGAGTTGTACGACGATATAGCTGATTGCTACAAAAATGCAGGGGATTTAGCAAATGCATGTGAGTACTACAAAAATATTCTGTCCTTAGTAAAGAATCCTATAAAACTGGATAATTACAGAGAAATGTTATCACAGGTAGAAGATCAAGCTAGAGGCGCAAATCATTAGGATTCAAAATAAACTAGGAGCTTTTGCCATTCTCAGTAGCACTCTGTTTTTAATAAACTATTTTTTATTTTTCCTGTTGTGTATCTTTATTCTTTGTAAATTAAAGTTTATATCAAATAAATATTACTAACCATCTATAAATGTCAGTTAATAAAAGATCGTCACCAATTCATCAATATCAGTTTAAGTAGATAAAATATGGAGCTAGAACATGAGGCTTTGAAATGAGTTGAATATACAATAAAGCTATTCCACTATTGATTAAAATATTTTTTTATACTCTCTTAGATAGATTGATACGATCAGTAGTGTTTATAATATTATTAATCCAGTGTAAATTATATTTTCACACTAAAATTTTCATTCATTTCTTGATCAAATTATTTACTTTTTTGGTTATTGAAAAATAAAAGAACAGCATACTGTTATATTGAACTACAAATTGTTATATTCTTTTCAATCTTCCGAAGTATAATTTTATTTGTTTATAAATAAACTCTTATTGGAACATTTATTTAGTATAAATTTTTTTAGGTGATCTACCCCACATGAACAGCATAATATTGTATCAAATCTTTGGACTTAGCAATGTGCTTTGTGATCCAACAATTTCCCAGCCTCGTGCGAAGGATGAAGGCGTTTGCTATGGTGATGAATGCCGCAACCAAGTTAATGAGGGTGGAGTGTTTCTTGATATATTTGAAGGATTTTCAGGAGTTGGTGTATTTGAATATCTAAGTGGTTTTAATTAGTAAAATGTCATCAAAAATTGATGAATTGGCAATAATATCTGCTTTAAAAACATACCTGGACATGTATAAATTTGAGGGTGAAAGGCCAATTACTACAGACTTATCAAAAGATATTTCTTTAGTCTTATTCGAAGAGAATACTGGATTGGATTTGAGCAAGGATGTAGTAGGTGAAAAAGGTGAGAAGATATCGTCTCCAAAGGAGATGCTTTCTTGTACAGGCGATTTAAAGGTGAAGATGTCTCAGCTTTGGCACCTTCAGAAGGTTTAACCCCTAAAGTTATGAATCGTTGATGGATTTGGAACGCCTTAACGATATTGAGCACAATGAAGTAGCTAAAAATGAATATCTTAGTTCAAAATTTAATCCAGAGAAAGTTAAATTTCCAAAAGATTTAGATAGTTTTATAAGTTTTGAAGATCGAATTGAAACTCCTAAAGTTCCATTGATTGGTACTTTTAAGGAACGAATTCAAAATGCTGGTATAAATTCAGTTGATCATAAAAAAATGCAGGATCTTTTGAGTTAATCGAAGAAGTGAATTTTCCAGAAGAATCATTACCCCACTTGGCAGATTCAATAATTACCAATCTTCTTGAGGACATTAATCAAAATACAAATCTAGCGGTTGTTAATTTTGAAAAAATTAAGAAAAGTTTGATTTCAATCAGAGATTCGAAATTGAAATTATCACCTAAAAATGCAGAAGGTATCATAGTTTTATGCTTAAAAGACATGGGATATTTGGAATCTAATACTGACTAATCTCCTTAACTATTTATTTCAATAAATATTATTCATCAACAGAATCAAATTTTGTTTATTCGCACAATCATCGACATTTTTAGAATAAGTTTTTAGTATTTTTTGTCAGATTGAAGTACTTCCATATTCACAATGGTTTATGTGTTTTAAAATCTAATATTTCACATTTATAGCAGTTTATGTAATTTGATTTCATCAAAGTTTAGTAATATCAAGGAATTTACACCCATATTTTAGAATTTGAGATTATCTCGATGATTCATGGTTACAAGCAGAACTTTTAATAATAATAGAATATTATTTCTCTAGCAAAATCATTAATTCCAAAATTTTGGTTTCTTACAACATACGTATGTTAAAATATTATTTTTTATTTCATAATAGTCATCACTAACTGATCGATAGTAAATCAAATTTTTGATGGTATAATCTGTGTAGCAAATACTCAAAACTATATCTAATACTATGGAACGATGTCTCATATAGAATAATATTTGATAAATCAATTTATTTATCAACTTCAGTTTTTTCTATAACTTAAAATCAATATTTATATCTTTTCAATTTTCCTGGATATTGTAATCCTATTTCTAGTTTTATAATGGAGAATTATCGCACCAACAACTGTCAGAATGAATGAGTATACCAAGATAATGCATATACAAGGCCATACGCCTATTCCTGAAAGTCCGAAGCTGGAAATAATCTCCTCTCCAGATTGGCCATTGTTAGTGGCTCCAGTCAATTGGTTTTGAATCACAGCTCTAAAAGCATATTGAACAGGTGAAATCCACATTATCCATCTAACAAATGCTGGAATTGTGGATGGTTGGCTAAATCCTCCACTATAGAGAACAAATAATATGCTAAACGTAATTCCAAGTGCCTGTGCAGTATCTGGTGTTGATGAAACTGTGCCAACAGTCAGTCCTAGTGCAATTCCAAAAACACATTCGCTAATCAAGATGATGAGAAACGTAATATACCTGAAAAAGTTATAATTCAATCCAACAATGTAATATACACAGGTTATGTATGGAATCTCAAAGCATAGTAACGTTAGGAATTCAGAAAGAAATTTAGAGTAATATGCCTCATATCCAGAATAAAATCCCGACTGTCTTTCTCTTGTAATTATTTTAATTTCCTGAGGAAATGCATTTAATAATGGCCCGCTTATTCCAAACAGTTCATTTATTACCAGAAATGTGAGAACTCCTCTAAAAGTGTATAAATTGACTGTAGAAATATTAAGTTGAAAAAATGTAAACCCAAATAAGAAGGCAATAAAAACCCTCTGTGCTCCTCTCACTCTCATATATGAAGAATTTCTAAAGATATTTTTTAGATTTCTCATTATTATATTGGGTATAGTGATCCTAAAGCCCTTTCTTGGTGGACATTTTATTCTATTCAATATTCTCGGCTGGGTTTTTCTCTCAATGCTACTCCATTTAGATTTCAAGGTATCAATTGTTTTAATACTCTTTTTCGAAGCATCAGGAGATCGATAATCAACTGCTATCGTGTCTAGAAAGTGGTCAGCTGGGTTGGTATTTTCAGGGGTCTGAAATCCAGCATTATTAAAAAAATGGATGCAATCGTCTATGGCTCCATCAAAAATAACCCCTCCAAGTGACATCAAATAAATTTTATCAAAATACTTTAGCATTTTGTATGAAGGCTGATGAATTGTGACAATCACGGTTTTACCCATATTCGATATCGTTTTCAATAACTCTAAAATGTTAATTGCATTAAAAGAATCTAGACCACTGGTTGGTTCATCCAAAAATATAAGAGGCGGATTCCCAATTAATTCCAACCCTACACTTAAGCGTATCTTCTCCCCACCACTTAATTGGCTCACATATGTATTTCTCGAATTGGTAAGACCCAATAGACTTAGTAATTCGTTAGTTCGGCTATATGTCTCCTCACTGGTAAGACCCTTCTCGATGCATGCAAAGGATAGGGTTTCGAAAACACTCTGTAATTCGTACGATTGAAAATTTTGATTTACATATGACATAATTCGTGGCCATGATTCTGGATCTCTATTGCCTCCATTCAGCAAAATATCTCCATTCAAGCTTAATCCATCCATATTCCTCCCAGCTAAAACATTCATAAGTGTGGTTTTTCCTGCACCACTGGATCCCATAAGAGCTGTCATCGTCCCAGGACTGATTTGACCATTGATGTTATTCAGAAGTTGTTTTCCTTTTGATGTTGTTAAAAGTATATTTCTCCATGTAATTTCTGCTTGCAGTTCTTCGGTTTTCATCGGGGAATAAAATTTGAAAAGTTTTTGAAGTAAGTATATTAATTCCAAAATGTAAAATTTTTAGAACAAGTTTTATGATAAATATTTGAATGGTATTGGTTGATATAATACTTATCCAAGCCATAAATTAGGTTTTGACAGTTTTAATCTAATTCTGGTGTTTATTTAGCTTTAATTTACCGATTATAAACATCAAAAATTTTGACAATAAAAAGAAAACACACTGATAGTTAATAAATGAACATTTAGTTAAACAAGCTATGTTATCACGACTCATAAAAATCTTTTAAGGTAATTTATATATCAAAATTCGTAAGAAAATAATTTGCTCCTTTTTTGATTAATGGGTGTCTCTTTTTACTTTTACGTGGTGCTTCAAAATACTCTTCAATATCCTCAATTGAGTATCCCATCCTCGCCAAAGCTTTCAAATAACTTTCTATTTTCTCTTCTTTTCCGAATCTTTCCAACATTTCTTCTACTTTGTTCAAAATATCTCCAATGCTGAAATTTTCAAAGAATTCCCTTTGGGATTTTAATTCTGATGCTTTTACAAACCTTGTGGGAACTTGATCCTGAACAATGCTTTGAGATTCATTAATTGGAATGTTAGAGATATTCGTTAGAGATCTGTTCGAATAAATACCATCTTCATCTTTAAATGTCTGTTCAGCTTCATAGTTTTTGTCTTCAAAAGCTGTATTTCCAATATCTTTAATAATCATGGAGTTAAGTTTATTTAGTTCCTGGTTAAAAATAGAACCACATCCATTACATGATCTTTTGAGAATTCCATCAATAATTACAAATTTTGTTTCCGGATTTCTACATTCTCTACAGAGCACAAAGACATCTATAAAGTCGTACAATATAGATCGGAGCCTCAGGTCCTCGAAATTACCATTTAGCACAAACTTCTCATTAATTTTGTCGCTTTTCCCGGAATTTGTAATCTGTGTACACCCCAAAACATTTCCCATAAATTTCAAAATGTGATTGGGATCCCTAAAGAGTGATTTCGATATTATATTGAGATTTTTCAGAATAGTTTTGTTTGATTCAAAAGAAACTACCAGTTCTGGCATTTGGTATCTGTAAAACTTATCATTTGTAGATCTGTCAATAGGAATCATTTAAGGGTTATGAAAATGCTTTAATTTTCTCTTAGTATAAGAATTTATGACTCATATTGTAGTATTTAGAATATTAGTTTCGTAAATCCTTTATCAGTTCTCAAAACTGTTGGGATTTACTTTAGTTGATTAATTAAGTTCTATACTTAAACAGAGTTTTTGCAATATATGACACTAAAACTTGATTGTAGTTTTGAATCAATTATATAATGATTTTAATCATCCCAATCCCTATAATATGAAGGATGAACGTACTTAATTTCCAAGATAGCCGGCATAACTTCTTTAATTGTGAATGTTATATATTTATTGTGATAAAAACTATGTTTGCCATCCATTGTTGTGATTATTTAATGATCCTCATTAAAGTATGCAGCACTATTGTTTTTAAATTAACCTTATTGAGCTGATGGGATTTTTTTGAACAAACCATAAATACTTGATCTCCCCAGAATGTCAAAAAAGTTTTGTATAAAAATTTCTAGAAAAACTATAGATACTTCAAATTATAAGAAGGAAGAAAAATGTGTCAAAGATGAAAACTCCTTTATGCCCGGTATTCCGGAAAGTAATATAGATGAAAATATTCAAAATAAACTTAGAACTCAATCTAAATCCGAGCATGATGGATCAAAAGGATCTTATGAAAATGCTATTGAGGACATAGCTATAAATAAGGAAAGTAGTAATGTCGAAGTTCTTATAGATGATTCCATAGAATATCTTCTCCAGTATAAAATTGATCCACGCTTTGATATTTCTATCTATAAAAATGGAGATCCTCCTCTAAGAAAATTAAGAACTCCAACAACTGCAGAGATAAAGAAAATTAATAAAAGGAAATCCGACGATAATGGAATTTATAAAATACACTCTGAGCTATCCGAACTAGAATCTAAGGTTTGTGCAATTGATTTTGAGGAATCAAGCAAAGAAGGGAGAAATTCCTTCTTTGGGTGCGGATCAACCCCAGTTCTTATGAAACATCAGAAGTATGGAGTTGAATGGATGAGAAATAGAGAGAACTCTTATATCTCTGGTGGAATACTTGCAGATGAAATGGGTTTGGGTAAGACTATTCAAATTCTTTCTCTGATTCTATGTGGAACCCCTGACCAGTTGAATTTAGTTGTTGTTCCAGCAGTAGCTTTGGCTCAATGGGTTTCAGAAATTGAAAATCATTTCCCTATCCATTTTGAAATAATAAATTGTCACTCTACGAAGATCAAGTCGAAATTTACTAAAAAGATGTATGCTTTGAATTCGGATGTCCATGAAATTGATGGTTGTAAAGTAAATAGCAATGACCCAGTGAATTATACTAAGAATGAGTGTGACTTGAAAGTTTTCGAAGGCACGAGTAGGATTAGCCCCATAAAAGACAATTTAACCCTACAGAAGCTATATATAACTACCTATGGGACTCTTGAGAGCCAATATCGCAGAAAAATAAGCAAATTACACGGGATTGACTTTTACAGAGTTATTCTTGATGAGGCTCATTGCATAAAGGATGCATCCACTAGTACGAGCAGGGCTGTATGTGCTTTAAAAGCACAGAAGAGATGGGCTTTAACAGGTACTCCTTTGCAAAATAGGGTAAACGATCTGCTGTCGCTATTAAGATTTCTTAATGTAGATCCGCATGGATACTACCTCTGTAAAAAGTGTAACTGTAAAAGCAACAGCTGGCTAAGAAGACATGAAATAGATAATGACTCTACTACAAACAACAATGATAATGCCATAGAGGTTAATTTGTCTTCAAATAACAGAAATGATAAATTAAATCCCACCGCTTTTGTTGGTAGTCATTTTTGCAAGTGTGGTCATTCAGCCTCATCTCACTTTGGATGGTGGAATAGAAATATCTCAACTCCAATAAAGGATTTTGGCCATACCGAATATTCAGTGGAAGTTTTCAACAAGTTGCAGCTTCTAACCAATAAAATCATTCTCCGTCGTACAAAGCTAGGCTTGGAGGAAGAATTGGGCTTACCCTCTAAAGTGGTTTATATTAAAAAGTGCATCTTCAGCCCAGAAGAGAATGAATTCTACATTTCACTATATACAAATACAAAAATGGAATTTAACAAATATATCCAGAAGATGGGAAGTGTCAACAATTTAAATTATGTTCACATTTTCGATTTATTAAACAAAATGAGGATGGCAGTTAATCATCCATACTTATTAATTCCTAAGAATGAGCGCACGGCATTCATCTGTGGAATTTGTAACGAAGAAGCAGAAAATCCAGTGAAATCCAAATGTAACCACTATTTTTGTATGAAGGAAGCAGAAGAGCTTTTTACCAATTCGGGTAGATATAATATTCAGAACTCTAACCTTAATGTTACAATCTGCCCAGTGTGTAAAATTCCACTAACAATTGATTTTAATTATACGGAGAATGGTATCGGAAGTAATTTGGGAACTACCAATTGGGTTACTTCTACAAAAATTGAAAAGCTTATAGAAATTCTGTATTCAACGAAAAATAAAAGGGAAATAATTGACGAAGATAATCTTCAGCAGCTTTCTCCAAGATCAGCACCGAAATCTATTGTGTTTTCACAATTCACTCAATTTTTGGAAATTTTAAGGTGGAGACTGGAAAGAGCTGGGTTTAGAGTGGTGAAAATATATGGAAGTATGACGATTACCCAGAGAGCAGCTGCCATAAAGGAATTTAATGAAAATCCTGATATTACTATTTTTTTAATTTCCCTAAAGGCTGGTGGTGTGGCTTTAAATCTAACTGCAGCAGAGCAAGTTTTCCTAATGGATTTGTGGTGGAATCCAGCTGTTGAGGAACAAGCTATGGATCGAATCCACAGGATTGGGCAGTTTAGACCCATAAAAATTTACCGAATTATTATTGAGAATTCGATAGAATCCAGAATATTGGCATTACAGCAAAAGAAGAGAGCATTATTCGAAAGTACCGTGGATAATGACCAAGCTGCATTACAGAGACTAACTCCTGATGACCTGATGTTTTTATTTAATTAATAACATCCACAATTAAATTATAACTTTTGAAGACACATTGGATGTATCATCAAAAACTATGGGAAATATTTACAAAAAATTCAAAGTATGAGAAGTTAGAAGGGAATAATATTGATAAGACCTCATTATCAAACAATGTATCTATAATAAATCATACTATAAAAATTAGGAAAAAAAATTTCTAAATTTATTCAGTTATTAGAGAATGTTGAAGTGTTTCATTCCAAAGAACCCCATCACTATCACCAATGATACTGCACTAATGAACATTATAATACTTCCTCTACCAGACCAATTACTAGTTGGTTTGCTCTCTGCTGTAGATTGAGTTGGATTAACATCAACTTCTGCAGGGACAGTAGGGTCATTTTTAACAAGAGATGAGATATTATTTGTCGGACCTAACTTTGGATTTACCAGCTGCTCATTCACAATTGGTAATGGTAGTGTCGATGCATCAAAATCTTTTTCTCCAAGTTCAATTTGAAATGAGCTGTTGTCACTCTCAGTAGTAACCCAACTAAACAACGCAAAGTTATCATTTATCATTAGTGGTACAACTTTTTGATATCTAAATTGATACCTGGTAGGTAATAGTATTGGATCACAAATCTGAATTTCGTTGAATTCATCAGCCATAAGCTTTGATAATTGTGGAGAAGGTTTGATTTTTGCTAACTCGTCGGCATCCATAAGTTTAAATGGAGATTCCTCTCTAGTATCACAAAAAACATTTTCCAGATCATCTAAGTCATATGACTTATTGAGATCATTAATATTGTAAAGGATGTATCTTTTGACATTCATACTACTTCCTAAACAAAGATTTAATCCTGTAGATTCTTTAATAGTACAATTTTGAAGTACCAACAATTCTCTAAAACCATTTGTTAATAAATATCGACCAGGTGTTTCATCAATTGGAATCTTGTCAGTAACATTATATTTGTAGATTGAACTTAATACTGATTTAAGGGCGGGATATGTTTTCTTTATACAATTGTCACAAATGGAGATTTCATATTTCTCAATTTCATATTCCTTGTTTTTTAGTTCTAAGTTATTAATAAAACAGTTTCCTAATAAAGAATAGTTCTTATTCTGGGGAATAATGTTTACATAGTCAAATTTCTTCTGTAAATCCTTAAATTTACAACAATATTTTGATTCTGTAGTAGCATCAGTAACTTTAATCAGATTGAACACATCAAGTTTGAAATTTCTTATTGGAAATTTCACCACTTCCTTCGAATCAAGAATTGGATGTATTTCACCAGTTGGAGACTCTGAGGTACTACAAAATTCAATTTGTAAGGCTTTATCTTTCATCAATATATCATAGGGTTTAATGATATCACAACCATAAATTTCTCTAGTAACGAGTGGTGCTCCTTGCGGGAAAATTTTCCCGCATAATTGGGCATAGTCTTTCAGATCCATACTTCGCTTATTAATTTCAGTGAGATCCATCAATGATACTTCCGTGTCATTATCAAATGAAGACCAAGGATGAATCTTGTTGGTTTGAGAATCAATAGCTACTACTTCATTCAATGCATCCCTTCCTATAATGTACATACCTTCTTTAATCTTTAAAACGATGAATTTCTTATTTTTGGTGAACAAATAGAGATTTTGGATGTTATTGTTCGTATCTGTTATATTGTATGGCAATTCCATATTTATATAGTCAAAAAACATCCTATTTTTTATTTTCTTAAGAAGTGGAATATGTGCAATACAGTTTAAACATCCGCTTATAGTCGTAGTATTACGATACTGATGTTTCATGTAATATAATAATGATTCTGGAAAATATAAAGCTGCATACAGTGCATAAGGATCTAATTCTTTGAAAGACTTTATTCCAGGATACCTTTCAATTAAATGCTCTAAGAAGAATACCGGATCTCTATAGTCAATGAAATTAATCAGGGCTGAATTTTGCATAAGGGAGCAGGAATTCCTACCAATTTGACATTTGTCATTATTTTTTGAAGATGTATCCATTACAACATTTAAGACTCTAAATTTTGTATAAATACCTCGAGATCGTTTATCAATAATATATGGGCTGTCAATATCTGATTCGTATCATGGTAAACCACAATATATGTGGTAAGAAAAATATATGGAACGATCTTAAGCTGTTGAAATATATTCTCATTTTGGGTATCGATAAAAAACCATTTTACATGTAAAATTCCTTCTCCTTTTCTATTAAGGAGCGTTGTTAATTAGTATTATCGTGGCGAAAATGGTTAAGTGATTAAATCAAATGAAATTATTAATAGGGGTATGTAATAGACAAATGGAGTCCGATTCATTGATGTCAGTCAGATAAATGGATTTAATAATAAGAGAATAAAAATATGATGGTTGGATCAAATTCAATGATTTTATCTACACTTTGATCATTTTATGGCGAATAATTTAACTCATCAAATGATCTATAAAGAGAAAATCATATTTTAATTGATATGAATAAAAATAAACTGAAGGAGAATAGCATTGAGAGCATTATTTATTTCATTATGTATCTCTATACTAAATCCAATATTTCGAAGCCATTATCATTACTTCCTAATAGAGCGGTGCAATATAATCTACCCTGAATACAGGAGTGGCTTTGTATTAAAGAATGAAGATGATTTGTGCGAGTTTGATGACTTTCAAATAGATACTTCACCAAAGAAAATTGTTTCAAATATCTATTTGATTGATCAAAATTGTGACAAGCTTAATCACTGTTGTTTCCACAACTGTAATTTTGAAAATATTGTTGATATCCAAATATATTGACTTAAGTGATTATATTTCAATATCCCAGTTAATCGACGATGAATTTCGTTGTGGAGCTGAAATGGTTTCATTCACTAATCACAAAATGTTAGAATATGAAAGTGCTCAAGTTGCAGAAGATAGGTTTATTTCTGCAGATTTAGATTTGCTAAGCCATTTTGTAACGGAGTGTTACCATAATCTACCAAATTTTAAACCAAAGAAAATTAGCTTTGTTATTATACCAGCTAAGGTTGTATCAGAACATAAGACTACTTGTTGAAAAAGAATTCCATCCTCACATTTCTATCTAGCCATGAATAATGACTAAGTTATAATATACATATTGATTTTTACAAGGTTTACGAAAATATGCTCATTGGCCGGATACTCTATATTATGAGGAGAAACATCTCATGATGATCAGAGTTCATGAAATATTTGAATCTTTTTATACTAGTTTTTCATAGCTAGATTTGATTTTCTCAACTTTTTATCCCCTGAAATGTCTGCTACATTGGAGAAAATTAAAGAAATCGAAACGGAAATGGCTAGGACTCAGAAAAATAAGGCAACCTCCAACCATTTGGGACTTCTAAAGGCAAAGTTAGCAAAGCTAAGGAAAGAACTGATTGCTCCTGTGAAGGGAAGCACAAATACAGAAGGAGGATTTGATGTATCGAAGACTGGGGTTGCCAGAATTGGATTCGTAGGATTTCCAAGTGTAGGAAAGAGTACCCTAATGTCAAAGTTGACTGGAGTTGATAGTGAGGTGGCCGCTTACGAATTTACTACACTGACAGCTATTCCTGGCGTAGTACAATATAATGGAGCAAAGTTACAGATCATTGATTTACCAGGAATAATAGAAGGTGCTAAGGATGGGAAGGGGCGAGGAAGGCAAGTTATTGCAGTTGCTAAAACATGCTCCTTGATTATTATATGTCTTGATGTGACACGTCCCATGACACACAAGAAAATTATCGAAAGGGAATTAGAGACATCGGGTATTCGACTCAATAAACAACCACCGAGTATCAAGATAACTAAGAGAGACAAAGGTGGTATTAACTGTACTGGTGGAAGTTTTGATATCGAGTTAATTAAGAATATTTTACATGAGTTTAGAATTAGTAATGCTGAGGTCAACATTCAGGGCAATCCCACTATCGATGAATTTATAGATTCAGTGGCAGGAAATAGAAAATACATACCTGCAATTTATGTTCTAAACAAGATAGATGCAATCTCAATAGAAGAATTGGACATAATTTACCGTATTCCTCATGCTGTTCCCATAAGCGCAGATAAATGCTGGAATTTTGATACCTTGATGAGGAAGTCTTGGGAATATCTTAACTTCACAAGAATATATCCCAAACCAAAGGGCAAAGAGGTGGATTATGAGGAGCCAGTGATTTTACGCGAAAAAAAAAGAACTGTTGCAGACTTTTGCAACTCTATTCATAGGCAAATCTTGTCAAAGTTCAAATATGCTATTGTGTGGGGTACATCAGTTAAACATCAAAAGCAAAAGGTAGGGAAAGATCATGTACTGAATGATTGCGATGTGGTGCAAATAGTTAAGGGTGTTTAACCAATAAATATTTTAAATTAAGAAATACTTTTTCGTGTTTTTGAAGCATTATGAAACTAATGGTATTTTAGTATAGCTAAGCATCTATCTCAGTTTAAATATATAAATGTTTATCTGCAAAGATTATTTTATCAAAGGACAGTTTATTGGTAATAGGGAACTTCTTCTGAAGCATATAGATATGTGATAAAACATATCGCATACATATCAACTGTAGATACAAATGGTTTTATATCACACTTTCCAAATCCTCTTCAGATGTATAGATTTTAATTTATCAACTTTCAAATATAATATTGGAAAATACAAATTATCATTAGAATTACACTCAATTTAGAAGATGAAAATGTTTTTTGCCTAAGCCTCTATTCCAGCATATTATACTAAAAAATCTTAAATGGTACAATCAAATAAAAGGTCAATATCAAATTGAACGTCATAGTACTTTGTAGGCTAAAATAACATTCTATTATTTGAAATTGCTCTCTAATAGATTATTTAGAAATTAAGAGTATAACATACTATGCTTGAACCACTCTATCTTTAAAATATAATTTATCATTCATGTATTTATGGCAGTACCAATAATATTCATCCATTTCCACATTATAGATAAAATTGGAAAAATAATCGATATTCCATTTGAATTTTTCACCCTCCATATGGATGATACTTGGAAATTTTATCAACATGGAAATGCCGAAACAACTACCAAGACATGGCTGGATTCGATAGAATGTGTTGGTGAAATCAGCACCATTCCAGAATTAATGTATGTCATTGACCATTTAAGAGAGTTGAGATTGGAGGAGATTAATGATACATACTTTTTTAAGAATTCTATAATGCCTGAGTGGGAAGATGGTGCAAATATAAATGGTGGGAGAATAGTATTAGAAATTAACAAGACGGATGGAAAGAACAAGGCTGGGATTGAGGAGGATATAGCCTATAACTCTGAACTTTTTGAACTTTTTCGGTCTACTCTTGCATTCTGTGCCACTGGAGCCTTTCCAAACATTTGCGGGATGGTATTTAACGAAAAGGATAAGTCCTATAGAATCAGTTTGTGGATTGCAGACTCCGAGTTTCAAGCAGAGATTTCTGATGCCTGGAAAAGTATTCTAGGAAGTCGATTTTTGGTATTTTCTTATATACCGCATAGAAAAAATGGAGATTACTCGAAGATGAAGAAAAGATTTGTTAATCGTAAGTAAATTTAAAAGAGTATTGGTTAGTTAAGTATCTTTAAAAACATGCACAATGGTAGGTGTTGCTTTTTTAGCTCTTGTTCAAAAGAGTGACTCTTTTATAATTAATGTGTATGTGTAAAATTTATATTTTATAGTAAATTATTTAACCCTCTCATGAAGACCAACATTTTATTTACTGAAGAAGAATTCTGCAAGGAGTTGCCAGACGAAATCTTAAGAATTGTAAACGAATATTTCGACGAAGAAGATAATACCGCAGATTCAGCAAATAGAAAACTGAGCAATTATTTGCCAGAGTTGCCAATTTTGAAGCAAATTTCCAAAATGGAGAGTCTCCTGATGAAATATATTAATCACAAATTCATCCCCAACAGTAAGAGTAGTTTTGACTATAACAAAAGCCATAATTACAATAAAGATTTATTAGAAGGTATTAATGTGGAACAAAAGAATAAAAAGAAAAAGAATAAACAAAAGAAATGTGACTGAAAATCGAACTTGATATATCAGAGAGGTAATAGTTGGAGTGTTTACTATCCCATCGAAATAAATGAAAGCTCTCATTTCAATCAATGTATGATGCTAGCCCAATAAGCTTTATTTATATAGTGGACATGATTGCATAAAATTTTCCTCATTAATGTTTATACACCAAGAATCAGCTACATATGAGATACTATCGGCTTAGAAATACTTTGGTGCAGTTAGTTTTGCAATTTGAGAAATAATTAAAGGTTTCACTTTTTTGTTTCAAGCTTTTTAAACCTTGAAAAGATCAGATTAGAAAATGGTGGAAAGAAGACGAATTAGAGGGGGACGATATTCAACACAAGCTGTTACTGCTGAGCAATTAAAAGAGATCTTGAATAGTACAATGGAAAACGAAGTTTCTAAAACCATGGAAGTCTTAGATGCAACCTATCTAAACAACTCCAGTATGAAAATGGTATCATTTAAAGGGACTACTGGGTCTGATTTGAGCAAGAATCATGAATATAAAGTGGACACGAAGACCATGACCAATATAATTGAAGATAGTAGAGATTCAATCAAAAAATCTAAAGATAATGCTGGGACTAAAACATATATAATTCATTCAAACACTGGAAAATTAAGCTCCAATAAACACCATGATATAAACGATACAAATTCAGATGACATATTTGGCAATAGTATGAATATTCAACCATATTCGTTTGACCATATATTGTCATTATATATTTCTCAACCAGAAAGTAATAATACGTTGTACAAGGAATTCATAGATGATTTTATTGACCTTGGCCCTACACCTGAGAACGTAATAAAGGAAAGTGAAAACAAAAAATAATATTGTAGAAGATATATACGAGAATATATCAGCTGATCTCTCCAATAAATGATACAGAATTTTAATAAATTTAGAGAACTTGACAACAATATTGTATACATACCTAAACAACATATAGTGATAAGAAATATATGAACCATTTATATCCGTATTAAAAATTATATTATACCATATGTATAGGCTTTCCACAATTTCGAGAATATTCTATCGAAATCACTAAAATCATTTTTTTTAACAAAACATTCTCTACCTAGGAAAACATTCGTGTCCTTAAGATATAAAGGTATTTTATGATTACTAACATCGTTATAGTTTGTCATATTGTGATTTTCTTTCAAATTCAGGTTAAAGTTGTCAAAATCCATCCCATACACTTCTTCCAGAATTATCCCATCTTTAAATTTCGATTCGACAACCCTTTCGAATTTAACCAATTCAATTTTTGTAGATATGTTTTCAGTATATAATACTTTTAAGTGCTGTAAAACTGATTGGTACACATTATCTATGTTAAAACCATCCATAGCTGATTTGATCCTTTCTTTATCACTTCTTTGAATAATTCTAATATTTTTTTTAAGTTTGTTCGAAATGGGAATATTATCAATTGAATTGGTATCAGTTGAGTCGTCATATGGATATTCATTAGTTGATTCAACTTCTTGATCAATATTTTTTTGATAAATCATACTGCTCCTTTCAATTTTGATCAACAGGTCATTTTCATGATTATTAATAATGAATATATTTCCAATATCTGTATTTTCCTTGAGAATTTTGGAAGGTGAATTGTGATTAAAGAAATCAAGATCAATAAGCATAGAACTGCTAATTGAGGAAATATGATCGTTAAAAGAATTCAAATGGATGTATGAGCTATTATCAATTGATTTATCACTCTTTGGTATCTCATAAATCAGTTGATAATTAAACCCATTGAATGTCAATGAAATTTTGAAATACAATCTATTATTGACAGTGGTACCATTGTTAATAGAAATACCGGTATATTTGTATTCCTTACTAGCTATAAATTTCTTCAATACATCTTTAACCTTCATTCCTGAATTATATATCTCTACAGGAATGTTTTTAATATAAACCTTTCCAGGAATGAATTTCAGAGAGATGTTGATTTCGGGAAATTTTGTTAGTAGTGATTGGGTATCTATTGCATAGAGGATATTCATAAGGGTGTTTCTACACTCATCTTTATAATAATTTTTATTACAAACTCCTGGATTTTTTAATAGAACTGAATAATAAGAAGTGTTACCAATGGTATATTGGTTAATATTGCCATTACCTATGATACTGCCCATATTACTACTATTCAGATAGGTTATTTTGTTTTGTAGAAATTCTACTTCTTCGTTTTCGTCTAGCATTCCAGATACTATTAGTGTTTGCCTCTGACAAATTCTAGGAGCTTGCTCAGACTTAGCTAGTTTTAATGGAGAAGAGAAAAATAAACTCAGCTTCCTAAAAATAGCAACATCTAAGCAAAGGGCAATTCCTAGAGAAAATAAAGCATTGTCGTTTAGAGAAAAGAGTACTTTGGTGAAATTAATGGTTAAAGAATTATTATACACATTTCCCATATTGTTGCCCCATGGATTACAGCCAATGTCAAGTTTGGTATTAATATGCTTTAATAAATCTACCACCTTATTAATTTCTTCTATGGAATAGATTTTTGTTATTAGTAATAAATTAAATGCATCTCTAAAAATTGGAACTCTGTGAAGCTCTAGAGAAGAAAAAAGGGAATTTAAACGGCTTACATCTGCTTTTGCAAAGATCTTACCATCAACAACATTATTGGTAACTAAGTTGTTAGCTGATGCATTATTTAGTACTTCATTGCCACTAACATCATTTTCCAGTAATATGTTAGAATTAAATGCACATACAGAGTATTTTCCTTCATCCCAATAAGCATTGCTGCCTATAATTACTTTCTTTACCAATCTATTTAATTTATAGCTATTATTTGTAAGAAACATATTGGATTGAATTTTATCTCTACATTCATCAAAATTATCTGCAAATATGCTAGTATTATTAGTATATGTGCTGATAGTATTTCTTAATTCTTTCTGTATAATAGGATCCTTACTAGTAAACAAAGATCCCTCATCTTTTAAACTAAATTTAGATAAAAGTGATAGAATATCAAAATGATAATTAACAGCACTATTCCTAATACTATTAGTAT
>CAJPIZ010000008.1:0-77083 GCA_905368565.1 Medioppia subpectinata
ATATCTCTCCAGTACATTAACACTGTGGAAGATGGTGAGGAATAAGTAATTAAAGGGGAATACTTACTTTTGTTATTTTTCTTCGTTTTTACAACCTTTTTTTGTCTCCTTAAATATCATTGCTTATACAACTCCCCCTTGATCTCATCTGATTATAAATTTCTTACCATTCGAATCCTTTATTTTACAATGCCTAGGAAACACAGATTAGTAAAAAGAGTTGATCAAATAATTTCAATAATTATATATATCTTAGAGATCAACTTTCTTTAGGCTAATGAATATGAAACCCACCATAAAATAAATTAACTGAGACAGAAATTTGTTGTACTTTTTAACATGAATATGTATATTAAAAAAAGTATACACAAAAGAACTAACTAAAAACGCTTTAATTTACAAACAAATTGATTATTCTAAATAATTTATAGAACCTCTTCTACGTCTCCATTGTCTGTTGGCTTTGCTTCAGATGCAGATCCACTCATCATTTGGGTAATTGTTTTGGAAAACTCTTCCATTCTTGCTTTGATAGCTTCTGGCTGAGCACTCATTGCTTCACCCCTTAAATATCCCTCTTCCTCATCGCACTTTGCCCTCATCTGAGTTTTAATTTCTTCACTGATTTGAGCAGAATCAATCTTGTCCTGGAATTCATAGAGCAAACTTTCGAATTGATTCTTGGCTGCAACTCTCTTTGAGAAAATTTCATCTGCCTTGGCATGTTCTGCAGCAAGATTTTTCATCCTTTCAATATCCTCATCAGTGAGCTTATCTGTCATATTCTGTACGAATATCTCTGACATTCCAGATTTCTTATCAACAGCTGTAACTTTAAGGATGTTGTTCTGATCAACTTCAATAGTTACCTCAATTTGAGGCTCTCCTTTTCTTGCTGGTGCAATATTGTTCAATGTAAAGGAACCCACGTGATAATTATCTGAGGATTGTGGCCTGTTACCCTGGGTTATAACAATTGAAACACTCGTTTGATTATCTGCTGCTGTTGTGAAAACCTGAGAGTTCTTGGCTGGAATAGCCGTTCTAGCTTCAATAATCGGTGTAGCTACACCCCCATAGGTTTCAATATTTAGATTCAATGGAACATTATCCACCAACAACAACTTTGGACCTTCATTATCATCAGAACTTGGACAGCAAGCATTGGCAAAATATCCTGCTCCATATGCAATAGACTCATCTGGATTCAATATAGAAACTACTTTCTTGTTAGATGAATCTGCAGTTTCTCCAAAGAACGATTCCAGGACTGATTTAACTTTTGGAATTCTGCTAGAACCACCAACCATAATCACACGATCAATCTCTGATTTAGCCTGCTCAATAACTGCATTGAAATCTTTTGTGGAATTGTTTGCTCTCTTTGTTGCATCATAATCAAGCTTACCATCATCCGTGTAAACTGGGGTGATCTTAGAGTAAGAAAGAAGAACTCCCTTACATTTCTCTAACAATCTATCAAACAATGACTTAGAAGCTCTTTCAAATCTACTTCTGGTCACCTCAAAATTAATTCCCTTTTCTCCCCTGTAACAGCTCAAATTAAATGTAGCAGTGGTTCCAGATGAAAGTTGAGACTTGATCTTGATAGCCTCCTGTCTCAATCTAATATCGTTTTTCTTATCATTTAACTCTTGTTCCTTTGTCATCTTAGTGTTTGCTACTTCTTCTGGATAGGCTTTCTTGAATTCATTTCTGGCCATTTCTATAATAATATTGTCAAAATCTCCACCACCCAAATAGTTATCTCCATCGGTTGCTTTTACCTCTCCAACGGGATTGTTCTTATCGTAGTTAAATTCCAAAATTGAAACATCATAAGTACCACCACCTAAATCAAATACAAGAATCCTCTCCTCATCCCCATCTTTGACCTGATTGTTCTTGATCATCTTTGAACCATAGGCCATAGCAGCAGCTGTTGGTTCAGCCAACAGAACTGTCTGAACATCAAGTGGCTTGCCATTAGAATCAACTTCATTAGAGAATGCGATTTTGGAAGCTCCAAGAGTTCTCTGCTTTGCACCATCATGGAAATATGCTGGGACTGTAATAACAATATATGTGGGGAATCCATTTAAACGCTCCTTTGCAGAATTCGCCAAGTACTTCAGAACAGCTGCTGATATTTGAATTGGTTCATAAATTGTTTCTTTACCATCAACTGTTATTACAATACCTATGTTATCCTCAACCTTTTCTTTTGCGATATCCGTTGAAGACGCCTTAATCTCCTTCAGTTTGAATGGCCAATACTTCATGGACTTCTGAATATCTGAATGGTAGTAACCCTTACCAAACATTCTCTTCGCTTCATATACAAGATTCTCTGGATTCGTGAGTGCGGAAATAAGTGCCTTATCACCAACAAAATATGGTCTGTTATTGTCTGCCGTGGTCTTATTATAGCAAACAACAGAGGGTGTTATTCTCCCACCATCTTCATTTTCTATAATGGTCAGTTCACCATTCACCATACCAGCCATACAACTCATAGTGGTTCCTAAATCAATACCAAGTGTAATAGTTTTCCTTTGAGTCGACATGGGCGAAAAAGTCTGAAAAATTTTATAGAAAAAATATTCTAGAAAAAAAATTGTTGAAAATTCTAGAAAAATTGTTGAAGTCTTAGAAATTGGATCTACAAGCTTATGAGTATATGGTACTTGAACTGCTCCATAAAACCAAAGCCTAAAGTTGGTTAGCTATGCTGTATAAATAGAGACTGAATTTTCCTACACAATTCATCTCGTTTTAAACATATGAGTATTTAAGGTAATAACAGACATTGCTCATCTTATGTAAGCCTTATAAGCTGGTATTATGATATGGATAATAACTTGGCTATTGAATTAACCATGAAAAGAACAATTCTCAGTGAGACCAGACAATACTACAACATATGGATCTATTTATGGAAAGCTTCAGTGATACTGTGCACTATTCTACCCAGATATGGATACCTCATATTTTTATACCCTCATTTTATGCCTGTTTTTGCAATTATCGATATGGATAATTTTACGCAGTCCATTACTAAAGAAGCATACGAATTGTCTCAGTTTGGTTTTTTTGTACGTGGCTCTATAAAAAGTGTTATCAGAGCAATGGTTTTAGAAATTTGCAAGGGAATAAAACCGGATAGTAAGATCACTGAAATTCATGAAATTTTAAACGAACAAACAAAGGTAAAAATATTTACAAAACAAAATAGCAAGAAAAGAGTTATAATTATAACAGATGGAGAATATAGCAGTGCAGTAGCATTCAAACTAACCAATATATGTATCACCCACCATGACTTAAGCGAGACTTCTAATTACAATATGGACTATGAGACACTAATTAAAGAGTACAAAGAATGGGAAGATAAAGATCTGACGGATAAAATAAATAAAGAACTGGCAAAATGCAACACTGTTGTCGTTGAAGGGCTGTCTGCAATTTTGGAGAGAGGAGAGACATTATCTGATCTTGTTGCAAAGAGTGAAAGCCTAAATACACAAACAAAAATGCTTTTTAAGGCTGCAAAGAAGAGGAACAAATGCTGTTAACTGGTAATGTCGAAGAATAACAGTGTCTTCAACCTATCCAGCTAAAATTAATAAATAGATTTTGAGTGATTTGTAATTCAGACATGATATACCCGAAATCATCATTGAGAATTGTTTATTGTAATGTAGCGAATGATAAATTAAAAAACGTTTTATAAAATTAATAAATCATTAATTAACTAAGGTTTATTAAATGTTTTGGAACTGATTCAAGGAAGACAATACAATTGCAGTTTCATTAAATAAACATTTCGAATTTAACAATAATAAGAAATGATTCTATAGAAACCAGTAAACCCCATGATCAAATATGCTGGGAAAATCACCAAGACTAATTACATTAAAGCATAGCTATCCCAGATTATTATACCATCTCGACATAACTAGAAAATTCAACCATTTATTTTTCCTTGAATGATAGATAAAAAGGAGTTTTATGGAACATAAAAACATAACCGTTTATATTTAGTATTCTCTTATAAATTTAATATTATAAGAGATTATTTACAAAACCATCAATTTCGTTTCGAAAATCTGAATGTGTGCCGTTATTTTCGTGCTACTAATTTTAGGCATCTTATTTCTCGAGCAGTTCGAGATATATCAAAGTCTTCATAGAAAGAAATAATATCCTCCACAGACATTTCATCAGATTGGTGGTTATAGGCTGAAATTATTGAGGCCAAATCTGATTCATTAGTATAGGTAGAGCTTGTAAAACTCTTTGGCATGGTGTTATTAATATTGCTGGAGCAAACAATTGTGCTTGAACTATATTTGCCATTATTTGATTTCGAAGAAAATATATTGAATGTTTCTTCCAACTTGCTATCTCTTTTGCTAGACAATAGAGACTTATCAGATTTCGATGTGAAATTTCTCTTAAACTGATCTATTTCTGAAACTGATTTAGAAATATTTTGTGTTTTCTTTGAGCATATAGAATCTGGAATAAATAAGTCTGGCACACTGCATACCTGCCCATTTAAGAATTGTGAATATTCTTTTTGACACAGAGATATGCTATTATCCGATGGAAAGGAATCTGTTTTGGACAAGAGTGTAGTGTTCAAACTGTCATCTTTGGATAGAATGGGCTCAGATAGAGTGCCTCCAATTTGAGTAAATATATTGTGGTCAAATAAATGATCAACACTATATGTATTGATATTGGAATGTTTGTAGTCATAGAAATTATTATCAGTCTGGCTATATCCATTCTCATGTGGCTTATTACCAAGCCTCGACCTCACAAAGATTTTCTTTCTAATACCTCCTTGTTTAACACCCTTTGGCCTAGCAATCTCATCTATTAACTTGCAATCATTCCTACACTTAAAACTGATCTTCTTTCTTCTCAACCCTTTACTCTTTCTTTGAATACATTTGTCATCAGAATCTATTTCTTCTCTAGGAGCTACACTTTTAAGATATCTTAAAACTTTCTGTTTAACAGGAGTATTTAGCTGAACCTTGTTATCGTTCAATTCTGTATGAGAGTTTTCATCCTTAGGATACATAACATTGTTCTCAACAATAGAATAAGCAGTGTTCCCTAATTGTGGATTAATGCAGATTTTATCCTGTGAACCTTCATCCCGCTCAACTTTAAACCTGTCCATAGCCATTTCACACATTTTGTCGTTAATTTCAAAAGAAGATACTCCATGAGACACCTTGAATATCGATTCTGAATTGTATAAATAAACTTCATCAATTCCTTCAACAAACTTCATGTTTGGTATTGATTGGCAATACACCCTCAAACCAGTCTCCAGCTGGAACACAGATAAAAAGTAGTCTGACAGGCAGTATACATATGGCCCAAATATTTTAAAATAGCTTCCCACACTCTCCCAATTAAATGAAATGTGGGTATATTTATATCTACCGGTAGAATCAATGTAGAATCCCAAGCCATTAAAGCAGAGCAGAAAGGTGTCCTCATCCACCTTAAAAATGGCTCTAGCCTGTAAGTTCTCTATATGTCCACAAAATGTAGACGTATATGGGTCGTACACTTCCAGCAAATCCTGTGTCCTTAATGAATCAATATCTACAACTTCAAAATCTTTACAGGCTATAATTATTCGACCTCTCAGGTAATTTATAGAATAAATATCATACCCCACATACAACTTTCTAAACAATTTGATTTCATTTTTCTTATCATCAGATTCTATAGTCAGGAGGTATATCAGTGAGAAGTTATAATCTCCTTTATTGGTCAGTGACACATATGTAGAGTTCTGGCATTTACCAATAAAAAATCTGCCAACATCCAGATTAATCGACTTGCTCTTGAGCTCGACAGTTTCACTATTCAGCTCAGCAATGTGCAGCTTATGCTTCACTTGAAAGTAGAACAGCTGGTTTTCCTCATCATACATTATATTCTTCGCCTTGAGATCGGATATTTTAGTAGTTCCAGATTTATACTTCTTATAAATCCCAGAGTCGGTCGAGAATATTATCACTCCTGGCTCTAAAGAGTATTCAAGATTGGGTAAATCAAACGAGAGATTACTGATGAATAATCCATCCGTTGAGAAATATGAATCCCAACAGGATTTTGTGTTGTCTACTTCGGAGGATGAAATTGAAGATTCCACATCTTGATCATATTCACTATCTCTATTTTGTAATTTATTCCTATAAAAGCTTTCGAAAATACCTTTAAAATTGTGAAACTTTCCGGTATCTTTGTTCAATGTAGTCTTACCTGTTAGTATCTTTCCCTCTTCATTTTTGATAATTTTGTTTTTTATCATAAAGATACTTTCCCAGTCACCTTCAGACTCATAAGAAGATGAAGCCTCTTCAATGTCTGATGTGGTTATAAAAGCACACTTTCTGTTAAAATTTAACTTACCTCTGGATGGAATAATATTATCTGGAATAGCTTCTCCATTTTGTGTAAAATATTTCGGTAAATTATTATCGTCATTGTCAACACTATCATTTGTGGTATTATCGGATATACTTTGTTGATCGGGGTCAGTGGAGGACTGATCAATACCCTTAACAATGTAAACACTTCTCAATGTTTCATTTCCATCATATTCTCCTATATTCTGTATTTGGAAAGCAGTCCCATCTTCTTTGCTTTCATTCGCCCTTATTGCTGACTTCAGCAACTTGTAATAATGATCTCTCGTAATGGCATCTTCAAAGTATATTCCACGAATGGTCAGTATCTCCTTCTGCACCAAGTATATTGGAAAGTAGTTGCTCAGATTATCTGCTTTGTCGAAGAATTCAAACCTTTTCTTAATAATTTTCACCTTTGACAAAAATATTGGAGGTGTGTTGATATACACATCATCAAATTGATTTTCTATCGTGTTACATATCAAAACAAACTTTCTAAACAGATAAACCTGCTTATACGAAGCTGGCTCAATAACAGACTTTTTAACAATCAACTTTGATGCCTTCAATATCTGTGTGTCCTTAAACATCAAACCCAACGAGAATTTGTTGTCCAAACTATTCTTGTATTTCAACCTCTCAATGTATGTATACACTGTAAATAACTCCGATCGCTCTTTATATATATCATCTATCCTGTGGATAATCTCTTTCAATTTTTCAATACATTCCAAATAAGCATTTTTAAACTCCTGATTTTCTTCATTTTTGGCTATAGCTCTTAACAGTAGTGGATACCTTGCTATCTTACTCGATGGTCTATAAAAGAAATTGTTTGTCCCCAAGTTATTCACATTCTTACGAAGCAAAAAACTATTAACCTGTTCTGCAAATCTAGAGTGAGTATGCATCAGCTTTTCAAACTCATACACAGATTTGGGCAAATTTTTTACATATTCTTCGTATATCTTGAATTCACCAAGCATTTCAAGAAACACACTGGCATATTCTAGTCTGTCTGTATCCATAGATCCATCCTTCTTTATAACAAATTCATCCTCCAGTGAAATATTCAAATCAATGTTTCCACCGGTCGCGGCAATGGACTCTTGAATTACTTCCAAGTTTTTGGCCCTTAGCTTACTGAATATTCTAGTATGTAGATGCCTTAAGGATTCCATATTAATAAAAACTGCATCGTTCAAGGTATACTTCTTTTTTGTTGACAAATTTGTCATATTCAGAATGGCTCTTCTAAAGTCAACTTCCCATAGTTCTAGGTCATCACAATATAATTTCTCGCTTTCAAATATTTCACATATGGCCTCAATTCTCTTCTTAGCCTTACTCATCTAATTAAAGGAAATGGCACAAATTTGTATATAAAAGGGGTTTCCAAAAGGATGATTCCTTAAGAAATTACTGGTCGATAACCATCAGTGACGTCAAAAATTTAGGAGATGGGTGATTAATTAAATTTTCAAAATACACAACATCACCAATTCTGCTAATAATATGAAATCCTTGGCTTTTCAGGCGAATCAATGGTTAAGTAAACGATGGCTATAACAGATCTGTGAAACAGTAAAATATCCTATAATCAACATCGACTCTTATGGAAAGATTCAAGGCATTTATTGTCAAATAACACAGATAGAGGGTATCTGCCACTACTACTTATTTAATCGTGCAGCTTCTGGATCTTCTTCCCATACTGCAGTATCTAATGGGCACACATTCTTTGTGTTGAGCCATTTGTCTATACAATGCTTATGGAATGCATGGCCACACTTTCCCCAGCACACATGGCATTTTGATTGCTGAGATTCATTCTGGCACTCAATGCACATGTCCATAATGTGGTTTCTGCAGATTGCACTGGAATCCACCTGTAAATCCAGTGACCAAGTAGCCACCAAATCCCAAGAAAGCAGTTTAATTTCGGGAAGTTCAGACATAGGGAAGGGCTGGAAATATATTTTATAAACAAATAGTTCGGATTACTTTCCACAAATTAAAATTGTAACACAATTTATTATGCTACTCAACCTTTTTTGGAAATTATACTGGGCTTGTGTGGATATATTACAAATTGATTTTATAGCCACTCTTACCAACCTTCAGTATAATCCCCTTGTAATTTAGCACATCAATCATTTCTTTAGGTGACTTTTTCATCTTTTCTATAATTATTCTTTCTAATTCATCAACTCCAATTGTATTTCGACTATTTTCAACAATAAAATCCTTCAACAACTCCTCAATATTAGCCTTCGTATTCGTCTTATTCTCTTCTTTTATCAGTACCTCTCTGTAAAGCTTTATAGCAAATTGTGCATGCTCTTCAGATGCTACTGATTTCAATTCCATCTTTGCAACTGCTTCGGTTAGCCTAATTAGAGATTCTAAATTTCTTATCGAAATCCCCGTATTTTTCCTAATTTCTAAATAATAGTCCATTATTTTATTCTTGGCTGCTTTGCTTAGGATGGGGTTTATGGAGCTTCTGGCATATTCGATGTACTTGTGTAGAGTTTCTGGATTTATCTCCCTATTGTTTATTTTAAATAAATTTTTGGCTGAATGTCTGGAGTTTTGAATAAGGTTGGCTAAACGAGAATTGCTTTTGGAACAGTCACTGTTACTACTACAATCATATGACAATAACCTTTTCTTTAGTATTTGATTTGAAATCTCATAATTCTCCTTTGCACTCAAATCGTCCTTCAGAATGTATATCAGATCGAATCTGGAAAGAAGTGCTGAATCAAACCGTAGATTATCCCGAATGGATTTGCTAGAATCAAAATGTCCTGATTTTGGATTGGATGCTGCAATTATCGTTGTTCTGGTGGGTACTGAGCAAATCACTCCCCCTTTGGCTACTGTTACACACTGATCCTCCATTGCTTCAAACAAGGCAGTATGGTCATTAATCTTGTCAAATTCATCAATGCAGCAAATTCCCCCATCTGAAATAACCAATGCCCCAGCATCTGCCATATATTCTCCATTGGCTGGATCATGAGTGATAGATATGGTCAAGCCTACTGTGGTCGTTGAATTTCCAGAAATATAGGTTGATTTGGGAATAATTCCAACAGAACTAAGTAGCATTTTTGACTTTCCTAATCCTGGATCTCCCACAATCAAAACATGAATTTCTGATCTGCAGTGGGACTGGCCAACAACCTTTCTGGTTCCACCAAATAACGATAGAATTAATCCCACCTTGATAATATCATTGCCATAAATATTTTTGTAAAGATTATTCACAAAAAGCCCTAGTAGATTAAGTTCCTCTGAAATCTGCTTCAGCATATTGAACTCTGATGTTACTGTATATGGCATTACTAAGGAGTTTATAAATTGGGTATGCGAATTAGAAGAAATTGGAGTGTCATTGGCACTTTTGTCGGTATAAATCATACTCTGGTTACAATAACTCTTTTCTGAATGCATATTATTACATTCTATTCTTAATTGGTAATGCCCATCTATTAATTCTGCCTTGACAATTCCTATCACACTTATTACATCCCCAGGAGTGCATACTCCTACAAAGCTGCCAAATAGATCCACATCCACTGTCCTGGGCTTATCTGTTGAATGCAATTCCTGCAGTTTAATTTCTTGCCTATCGACAGATTTCATTTCCGAATGGTTATTTATGAAAATAAGCTGTTTATTTCTACAAGTACAGGAGCTGGGGACCTTATAAATGTTATTTGTAAGAATCTGTTTGGTAATTCGGTTGCATTTTGTACATTCGAAAAATATTTCCAGATTTTCGATCTTTTTGTAGCCAACTCTGCAAACCGTGCCTTTAATACAAATCATTGATCCTACAATGTCAATACTAATACTCCCAAAAGGAAAGTAAATGGAATTGAAAGGATTTGAACCATGTGTAGTAGAATCATTGCCAGTATCTGCATCGCCCTTATTAACACTGTTCATGTAATTCACTATTCGAGTTTCTATTTGAATATACTCTTTGTATACTGAATAGAATATTTCGCTGACTGCACAATTTATACATTTAATGCTTTGATACCTCAAGTAGAATGAATACTCACAGAAGAATATTCCAGAATTCTTAGACTCCTTAACATCTGCCAATTTTAAATTAGAAAGAATCTCAATAATCAACTGTATTTCTCTGTTGAAAATAGTATATTCCTCAGCTGGAAAATATAACTCCCAAGTTTTTATTTCTGTTGGAATCATGGAGCATAAAACATAAAAAATATTTTGGAATTTAGTAAATGAAATTTATTTGAGAGAAAGCAAAATTACTTTAATTATTAGCTGTAATTTGTAGTATGGTAATCTGGCTCGTAGTTTGAATATAAAAAATATATCTTTAGGTATCGAGAGATTCTTAATGATCAGCATACTGAAGTGCTAAGTTGTATAAAGCAAACCATTCGATAAAGAACAGGATGATATGCCTCCAACATCATCCCTATGCCTGTTTGCACAATTACTG
This sequence comes from Medioppia subpectinata, assembly GCA_905368565.1. Classification (NCBI taxonomy): domain Eukaryota; kingdom Metazoa; phylum Arthropoda; class Arachnida; order Sarcoptiformes; family Oppiidae; genus Medioppia; species Medioppia subpectinata. Next base: position 10,939 of record CAJPIZ010000008.1, read on the forward strand.
TTTTCATTTTTACATCCCTTCTGAAATGTCATCTCTTTCGGAATTCACAAATTCCCTAAAGACCAAAATGAATACTCCAGAGTATCTGCTGCAGTCAAATTTCCTACTAGATAGCCCAGTGAAAATTTACAGAGGGGATATTGTGGAGATTAAAAAGATATCGAAGGCAATCTATAAAATTACAGTCATTAAGAGAGAAATTCACATTGAAAGCAGTATGAATAAGTTGTATAATACCAGTTATAATTGTAGAACTATCTCTGATGGTTCAGAACATTCTGAAAGCACCCCTAATGAGCCTTGCTGGATGTTTAATTTAATAAAACCAACAGGAAATGCCCCTAATCTAGTACTTAAACCAAATTGTGTCTCTTTCAATTCAACAGAGGATATATTCATATCCATTTCCTTCAATTTGTCTTTGTCCCTCGAAACAGACTCATTCGGAATTATTGAGATGAGAAGATGCTATGATGGAATATTCTATGATTTGATAATTCATGAAATTGAGTAGAATGTTGCCAATGTACTATTAATGGCTCCAGCCAAAATGTTTTATCCATTCATCTAAGATATGCAAGTTGTATACATCCAAGCTTACAAATATAATGGTTAAATAGAACTTTTAACCATATGTGTTATTCTAATTTGCCACAACTCTACATTCATATGATTGTTGATAATATTTCACAATTCGCTATACTACTTAAATATTGATTATTTTTTACAAAATTTTCCCCATATTTTATGAAGACTTTCACAACTCTTGACATTATCAAATACATTCTTATTTCAACGGTTGGAACAGGTGTGTTGCTTGGAATTCAGGAAATGTCTAGCATTTCAAAATCACCAGCATGTATCAACTTGGCTCTTCTGGTTGCATCAGTACTAGTATATATCTTTTCTCAATGTTATGCTGAGCTTGCCAGAATTATACCTTCTGGTGGAGCTGATCCAGTCTATATCAGTGAGGGTATTTCACCATTTTTGGGAAATAGTTACTTTTGTATGTTATGTGTTCTTGTGGTACCTGGATGCTGTGCTGTATTTGTTCCCAGACTCCTAGAATCTTTAAGCCTACTAAATCAGGATAAGGCCATAGATTTCATGGTGGGTTCTGTTAAACTGGATCTTGTATACTTTACATTCTTTATATTTCCACTGACAGGTCTTATTCCCAACTCTTTCCGGAAGAAATTTATGACTCTGCTGTCAATTCTACAGGTGGCTTCTCTATCTATGATAGGCCTGATAATTCCGCTGTCATACTTTTACAATTCAGAAATCTCTTCAATAAGAGAGTGTTATCTGCTTCAACATTCATCCGACTCCTTCAATATTGGAGAGTTATTAAATAATGTGGTAGTGGCCTTTTTCTTCTTTATGGGATTTAATGAATGTAATAGATTGCCGTTGGAAGTGGTTGGTGATCTGTCGACTCCCTATAAATACACTAGTATTATTCTTGCATTGATTTACATCTACTTTATAAATGGCTTCATGTTAAGCTCAACAAACTCAGTGAAATCTGATTTGTCTCAATTGACAGATGTGATATTCCAGCATGGATTGTCTAGGCCAATCTCAATAATCTTGAAGTCTTTAGTCTATGTAATGCCAATTTTTGGGATTATGTTTATGTTCTCAAATGTTATTGAATTGATTCTGTCGAAGTATGAAAACTATAGAAAATCTCAAAGCAAGAGAGAAACCAATAGCATCGAAAAAGTCAATATATCTTCTGATACCTCTCTATACTATTATAAACCATTGCTTTATTTGGCTTTGGGGACATTAAGCTCCATTTTCCATTTCCTTCAAAATGCACAAGCCATTCTAATAGGAATATCTGGATTTATGCTGCTGGTTATTTTCCTTTCATTTGTATCTCAATTAGTACTTAGAAAGCGCCTTCCTCAAAAAGATCAGATTTCTATACTCTTCCCGATATTTTCGACACTTTCTAGTTTTGTGATAGCAATGCACGGGATGTACTCTTCATGCAGTCATATAGCTCAACAGTTCGGAAAGGATAAGTAATGGCTGGATTTACAAGTATACAAAAATGTGGAATTTGTAGATAACTTTTCATACAATAAAGATAAGTAATATATTGGTTTGTTTTGTTACTAAATGTATGTGTTTGTAGTTGTAATAATCTAGATGTTATTAATTTCTTTAAAATCTCAAAAAATCATCAGTAAGTTGAATCTATAACTAAAAGATTATTTTAATCACTCACCTAAAACACCAACAGAACTATTATCAAATTCGGTATATACATCTTTATTTTACCTATGTTATCCTCTTTCATCGATGTTCTACTTTATCATACTAAAATGATCCATTTATTTTCATGCATTTCCTACACAATTTATTTATTCTAAAAATTTAAGCCCATGCAAAGTTATAACAGCTCCACAAATTATTCATCAAACAACATAAAAAATAGTTCTGAAATCAAAAAAACGGGATTTAGCATCAGATCTGCTCTCATGGGGGATCTTCCCGATGATGAGCCGCTCTTAAAAGAGCTAGGAATTGACTTTGAGCTCATAAAGAAAGAAAGTACTCTCCCATTATGTATGTTTTCAAATAGTATGGACTATATGATGAATGATCTTACTGGGCCCATATTATTCCTAATTTCCTTTACAGTGTTTATGATCATTTGCGGTAAGCTACATTATGGATATATTTATACAATTACCCTCTGCTCCTCACTCTTCTTGTATTTTTTACTGAAGATGGTGTCATCAAGTACTGTAAAAATGGTGGAAGTTTGCTCCATAGTTGGGTATTCATTTTCACCGGTTCTCTTCTTTGCATTTATACACATCTTCCTGTACTTTTCAAGGGTGCCATTTTCTATTCGATTCTGCCTTGGAATTGTGGCAGCTGCATGGAGCTGCTTTGTCTCTACAAATGTGTTGTGTCTAAGGATGAATCTCTATGACAAGTCCATAATTATAGGATATCCGTTGTTGTTGACATATCTGTGCTATACATTTATGGTGGTTTATTGAGACGGGTAATCAACATTTTTGGAATACAGTTATATAAATGTTTAAATTTATTCTTTTACACCAGAGTTTTTGTTAACGAGTATATTCAACAGTCATACAAGACATCAGGCCGACGGACCACTTGATTATATGCCAAGTAGTTGCTATCAACTTAAATGACGATATTTCTTAATTATCTATGCTTAAAAATAATATGTTTCATTAACGTCTCCATGGGGCAGTTTTATTCACTTTCATATTTGGCATCTTTTTGTAGAGTCTTCTTATAGCCTCATCAATATGTGATGGCAAGAGTGGCCCCAGGTTAACCCTCTCTAAATTTCGATTGCCATCTATCTGTCCAATCTCCTGTCTTTGAACCTCTTTGGCCTCAGACACCAATTCCCCCACAAATACTTTGCAAAGCCCACTCACACCAATTACAATATTGGGATTAACTGCCTGCCCAATAACTTGATTTATATATTTCTTAATGCTCCCACGGGTGAAGTTCGTATTACGAAATGCCCCATATCGTCTTTGATCTTCAATGGGCATGGAGGAGATTATCTTGTGGAGTGAGTGATCGTTCTTAACTTTATAGACTTCTTCTTCGGAATATAAACTAGTATTTTCATCGGAAGAATCAGAGGAGTCGGTCATTAAAGGGGTTTGGGGAAAGATTGAAATAAATGAGACTGAGATGTGAAGAAAAAATAGACACGATTTGATTTGTAGGAGCATAATGTACTCATCAGAAATGCTTACTTTCATCATAGATGGCCTCTTGATAATCAAGGAGTGTATTCTTCCTAATACCATCATGATACAATAAACAATTCAAATACAGCTCTAATCACAAGAAGATCATAAAAATTTACCATTTTATTCAAAATGAATGTGCTGATTGAGGCTATACAAGAATATTCATACAATTCTGTTGTAGAAATACTGTTTTTTCCAAATAAATGACTTTTTACTATTTAGTATATGACCATATTAAGAACCATGGTGTATCAGAAGAAATTCCAATTAATCCAAGTGTGGATAAAATAGTTCCACATGCCAAGGCTGTACTAATGAAACAATAAATAGAAATATAGGAGACAGATATATCACTTCTAAATTGAGCTCATTGATCTTTTGCTTCCAGATATTCTTCACTCTCACTCGAACTTACATTCAACTTTTCAGGTTCTTTACTTACATTCAACTTTTTAGGTTCTTTACTTTTACTCAAACTTATATCATCCATCAGTTTTCCAAAAACTTTTTTTTGGCCATGACCAGCTTAAAAATCCTTTGCTTTTAGGAGGGTTGACCTTGACTAACTTTGAATCAGCCATGTTAAATTCAAACCTCACCCTTAAAGCACAACACTTTACTGTTGTAGGAATGTTATTATTCTCCGATTCTGCACTCTTAGCAGCATATTTAACAAGTTTTATAAATTCAACTTTATCTTTAAAAACATCATTATCTTCTATGTACTTGATTGTTTGAATATTAATATTAATACCCGATTTACTCCAGAACACCTTATCTATTTTTTTGATCTCATTGGTTTTTAAATTAAGTAGTGCAAAAGAATCGTTATTATAGATTAAAACATATAAATGATTCAATACATCGGAATAGAAACGACCAAATATGTTGGAGATTGTCAATATGTCTCCAAACTCATTTGTTATTAGATAGAGATTGGTCTGGTTTTGGATATTAAACTTAACAATTCGACTTAGATTGAAATCAAACATTTTACCCAGAATAGCTTCAATAAATGTTGAACAATTCTTCCTACATTGTTCACAAATAAACAGTACCCCTGGATCTGAACCAAGTGTTGGTTTGAGTTTTTTCATAAAAAAACAATTTCCAACAATTTCATAACTCTTTAAATCTATATTATTGTGATACTTTTCCCCAGAGTTCTCAATGGTTACGCTTACCAGATTTTTTTCATTGGCATGGAAATCACAGCAAGGACCATAGCTTAAATTATGCGAAATCAAAACCAAACGATATGCATAAAACTTAGCACTGTTATTCATAAGATTGAATGGTAAGCATTCTGTTTCGACAAAATATTCTTTTTTTCTTGTGGTTGTGATGTTTTGAGGGGCTATGGCTGTCTCAAGTTTTACCAGTATGGGCGATTCAACTAAAGTTGGTTTTATATAATACATAATAAATGTACCTTCTGATGTTACTTTAGGCTCTAAGTCAGCCTTTATTGGTCTTGTACAATACTCAATAAATGTACCTTCTGCTGCTACATTAGGCTCTGGTTTAACTACATTTGATTTTATACAATACTTAATAAATGTACCTTCTGCTGCTACATTAGGCTCTAATTTAACTAAAGTTGGTTTTATACAATCTCCAAATACTTCCCGCGTAGGAATATGCTTTAGTTTTTGAGGTATTAACATTTTCAACCGTTTCTTTGGAGAGTATTTGTTATTTAGAGCTGTAACATTAGTTGTACAAATTTCAAACTTTTCATAAAATTGATTCCAAGGAATAATGTTCTTTAAATCAGACCTGACAGCCACAACTCCTCCCTCGAAATTTGCTAAGAAATAATCATATTGTCCAAAAAAATATTCGAATATACTAAGCTTTTTAACAGATTTAACTATCACAAAATTCTTCCCCATATCAGTATAAATTTCCAATTTACCAGAGGAGGGTCCTTCCAATTTGACTATACTGTTCGTGTTAAGGTTATAGATGCATGATTTAATTTTATAAAGTATCATTAAATTCTCAATGCATTTCTTACAGGCCTTGATTGTTAGTTTTGGTGATTTCTTGTACTCTCTATCTAAAGGAAAATATGCAACACCGTAAGAAATATTGTATTTGTGACTTGTTTCATTCTGGATTTTACGTAATTTTTTTATTATTATTAAGCTTTTCAGATCACTGAATTCCTCATCAAATGTGAAAACACTCAAAAGGGAGCTAGTTTTAAAGAATTCGCACTTTGGGCCGTTAGTGCAATAATCATCTTTACTCAGCATTATTGGAAAAGGTTCGTAGAAAAGAGGATTTTCAGACTCATGCATATTTACACTACACTTGGCCGTATCTATCAAGAAGAATATAGAAATGAATAAAAGATTAAGTATCATGCTGGGGCATTAATTCATCAATCCTTTATGCTAAAGGATTAAGGAGTAAAAACTAATTTGCTGTTTTTTTTACAAATTGATAATTTTATGATCAAAATGCACAGGTATAAAAACTATTGAATAGATAATTATCTAGGCTTGTGTTTTAAGATACATAAAATTACATACCAGAACAAGAATCAATAATTGACTATAGAATGTTTAATTGTAACATACTCTGATACTTCCTCAAAGCAAAGGCCTTATAGGAAGTTAAAGTTTATCCATCAGGGTATACTAACGAATTGGTTTGTTTGAAATAATGATAAAAGTATTTTCTCTTTATTGATGTATAGAATCTATTCCTAATCTCTCCAACTCCTGATTGACCTTCTTCAGAGTATCTTCTGGGCCGAACACCCGAACACCCCTTATTCTTTCATGATTATAGATTTCATAGTCATTTCCACCCTTTTCTACCATATCGCCAAAGAAGACAATAGTGGTCTCCTTAATATGACGTATGCAATAGGTTTTATCCCAGCCCTTAGGAAAAATGTCTATTGAAATTTGGCCTCCAATGCTACAAACAATATCAGTTAGAGGAATATACTGCTTATTATCATCATTGTCCATAGTCTTCAATTCCTTGTACAATTCTCCGACAAACTTCTCTCGACCCTTACATTTCTTATCCTCCTCAAAATATTCTTCTCTTTCCTGTTGGGTACAGTTTCTACCAATAATACTCACATTTATCATACTTCTTCTATTTTCCACAAAAACACCTCTTTTCTTACAATCAAGCTTGCTTAATAAAAAAAGGATTTTGTTGATTAATTTTGTATAGTTTTTCTCACCAATCTTTTCTATGAAAGAATCGTCTTTAATGAGCTCTGTATTTTTATAGAACTGGACGCCATTTTCGGGAAATGAATAGGTGAATAATTCCAGCACATCCTCACAAGACACGCTACTGTTATTGCTGGATTCTATTTGCTCTCTTTGCTTATTTAAATCGCTTCCACCCACAAAAGCTATGTTCACCTTCTTTTTTAACTCATGCAGCATAAACAAGATGCTTTCAGGTGCCTTCAGCCTACTTGGTGAAAGTGTACCATCGACATCGAATAAGAAAAGAATATCATTATTGGGACTGCTCGTCGATGGGATATCAGCTAACGAATTTTCATCAGTTCTGCCAGTACTCATAAGGGATAATAAACTTCATTTTAGATATTTAGAAAACTAATAATATGTGACGTAATAGAAATAAAGGCCAATAAAGTTAGACTGAGGGAATTAATGTTTTAAGCCAACAATATTTAATACCAACCATTCGTTGATCCATTCTATTTTGTTTGTTTCATTTATCCATTATATTTTTTTTATATTACCCTTCCATGGCCCAAGTAATAACTTCGTTTACAGCTCCCTTTAAAGTTGGCCAGTACCGAATATTCATAATTGATGGGGAAAAGATAAAAGTGACACTTACATTGAACAACTTTAAAACCAAGAACGATCACAATGGCGAAGGCAATCATGTTCTTCTGTATGTTGGCTTTGAATACTTGGGATATTCATACAGAGATATAAAGTATGATATAGAAATGAGTATAGCAGATAGCAGTGATAATCTTGATATTAAAACACATAGTAGTAATACCACCTCCTTTATTTATTCCTTTTCTCGCTATACTAACACGTTTGGTATAAATGTACCGTATTCTAGTCCAAATGTAGATGTGGTTATTCTTGATTTATCATTTAACTTACCCCCCTCTCAATCTCTCATAGGATTTGTAAATCTGGGAGCAACATGCTATATTAATTCCTTGTTGCAGACTTTTAGATACATGGATTCGTTCCAGAAAAGACTTAACTGCTCCAATGGGTATTACTCCACACTATTAAAGAGGTTGTACAGTGGTTGTAATACAAGTGATGGTATTATCTTCACTCCCAGTGAACTCATATATAATTTACCTTTCGTAAACTCAATTCATGAACATCAGGATGTCCATGAGTTTAGCAAGAAACTAATTGATAAACTGGAAATAGAATCGAAAGAATTGGTCAAAGGAGTATTGGAGGGAGTATCGGTTAGTGTAATAAAATCAAGTTGTGGTTGTACCAGTAAGAGGGAGGAAATATTTACAGACATGCAATTGTCTATAGAAAAGACCAATGGTGGTGGAAATGCTGATAACAATGTTATATCTGCCTTGAATTCCATTACTGTTCCCGAAAATATCGAGGGCTATTCTTGTGAGCAGCATGGTTCTCAATCGGCCACCAAACAAATATTTTATAAAGAATTACCCGAGTATGTATTTATTCTAATAAATAGATTTGTGATGGATTGGGAATATATGGAATATAAGAAGGATAATGGGAGGTTTATATATCCGGAACGGATCGATTTTAAAGATTATATGGTTGATAACGATTCTACTGATACCAATTCCAGAAATGATACTATCTATTCTCTATTCTCAGTGATTGTTCACTCCGGTTCTATTGATGAAGGCCATTTCTATTCATTTGTAAAAGTAAGAGATAAATTCTGCAAATTCAATGATGCATCAGTCAACGAAGCCAGTTATGGGGAAGTTTTTGATTGGAATTTTGGAGGTAGGGATGAAGTGAATGGAAAGAGAAAGGATTATTCAGCATATTATTTGGTATATAAGAGAATTGGTGAGGAAGCTGATTGCAATGTTGATAATAACATCCCTAGCAATGATACATCTGGTTGTAGTAATTTTAAAATTCCTATTAAATATGTGGATGACTCTTGCATTACTAATTATTATGGGCCAGGTATTTGTAATATTTCTGATACGGCATATTGTATGACGAATTATCATGAAGAGGAAATTGGAATATTTGACAATATAGAGCTATTCATCAATAGAAAAAACAATACCAACAATTTGGATGTGTATTATATAAGCAATGGTCAGTGTGAGGGGGATGATACCAATAAATCCAATCTTACCAGGGTTAAAGATACTTCTATCTATACACTTTTACAAAACAACATGATTTCCAGCACAATACCAAATATTATTCCCGGGACCATCTCAAAAATCATGTCAAATGCTTGTTTCTTTGCCTCACCAGTACATAAGTCAGGAAAGTTGGTTTTTTTAAAAATACTTCAGGATGATATTGTAAACTGTGCCGCACCAATCTCTTTAAAATCAATAGGAAGTGTAAGAATAAAGAGCATAGAAGAGTTAAAGGACTATAGTAAATATGATGAGTTTAATGTCTATAGAGAAAATAGCAATAAGAATGAATTTCCAGATGTAATCAGTTCACTTGATGGCATTGGTGCTGGAGATGTTTTAATTATTTCTAGAATCAATCCTGGAGGTATTTTGAAACAAGTTAGAAATGGTATGAATCTGTTTGTAAAAATTAATGATAGGAAATACAGCTTGTTTATAGAAAGAAGTATTACTTGTAACAAGGAATTATTAGAAAAAAAAATAAATGAAGAATATGGTAGGAGTGATATCAAAATAGTGGACGATGGTATGGAATCTCAAGCTGATACTTGTAATGCCGGAGATAACAGTAGTATTAATATTGAAAGCACTATTCCCATCCATAATGTGTCCAGTATAAGTGCCATTTGTCCTGTAACTTTCTCCACCTATTACGTAGGTGTTCTTAACAATCGAATAGATGTCAACTTCATAGATCATATCCATACATATCTACTAACCAACCCCAAGGTTGATGATATAGAATATATTTATAGAACAAGTAAAGTAGAGTGTATGAAGAGCAATATTATGGAAAATGTTAGAATCATTCATCTCTACAAAAAATGCTTGAATATAAAATTTTATAACCCCGGAGAATATTTATTGGAAAATGGGTTGATAGTAATTATGAAATATATTAAAAACACCATAAACGTAGCTTTCTTTGACTATAAGAATACCAATTTTGTTGATAACATTGGCAAAAGCGTCTCCTCTATTATCAACAACACATTTAGCACATGTATCGATATCATAAATTACCCATTTGTCATGGAAAATCCAGGATCTATTAAGAAATTTAGAGAAATTTATATGTGTACCAGTGAAATTATAAGATTTGATGGTCTAAATTATACAGTTTGCCAGATAGACGATGAAATTAATGATGAAGAGTATCTGTTGATAAGGAACTGTTAATGTATGGGATGTAAGTATTTTAAAAAGAATGAGTCAAAATAAACCATTTGATGAAAGATATCAAATATATGCAACAACAGGAGTTAGAGTTTTACTATATTGTGGAAAGTTAACGGTGCTTTAATAAAATCACGAAATTCAGTATTCGAAGTTTTGATTTCTTGTTTGTCAGCTTAAACGATCTAAATAATAAATAAATCTTTTGTCAAATTGGTTATAATTTTGGGATATTTGTACAATATATTTTTCACAGCTTTATTTCTAATTCATTGTATTAATGATCTATAGTATATAATTGGTATGAATAAGAAACAGATACCGATATTGAACCATGGTAGTTGATTAATCATAATCAAGGTGAAATATTAGTGCTTTTGGTTCTTGTTTTCAACTTATTATTCTATCATTGTTCTTCATTCGATCATAGATAACATAACCATTCCATTGTCTATGTAGTAGTGTCCATTTAATAAAAATAAGTTTATTGATAGGAATTTGATCAAATGATACTAACTTCAATACTTGTATTATTTAATGGCTGGCTAATATAACAGCTAATGATATACAATCAAATATTAGTTAGAACCATTCTGAACTTGAATAGTAATTGATTTTATTCTATTGATATTACACATTAACTTTGGTATACCAAAAACTAAATTGAGATCTCTTTATTTAATAAATTTATGGCCATATACTATGGAGTTTATTTCTGATTGATAATTTATTGTGGTTCATGTACATATTACTCAGTCCCATATATTCTCACGAATATATATTAAACACACTACTTCCAATAGATTTAAATTCATAAGAACTGTTAGCTTTTGTTCTACATCAAGGTGAATTTGATATGCTAATATCGAAAAGCATACAGTGGGTGTTATATTGCTCATTAATTCACTACTTTTGGTTCATAAAACTTAATCTTAACCAATCAAATAGTTATAGGAAAGGTATCTAATTTCTATAAGTTAAACTTTATTGCAATGTGCTCAGTCATAATGGTTGTTTTTCTTAATTGGATCAAAGATACTTTTCAGCATTCCAATCTATTTTCTAGTTAAGCATATTGCATAAACTTGTAATTGATTTAATATCATCAAAAATTACTTCTTGAGTTCAGTATAAACCTGCATTTGTATGAGTATATTCTGTATGGAAAGTAAGCTTTAAAATTACATTTTGTAAATTTGATCAGACAAGTATAATATTATTTTTACTTCCAACTATTCTTTAACCAATTCAATCATTAACATTGCTGTAATATACAATTTGGTTTGTCATCAGTTTTAATATGAAGAGATCATGAATTCTATACATGTGGTAATTTTTAAAACATATTTATCATATTACACAAATCCAATCCAATATTGTGTCTATAATTAATATCGAGTATATATTTCTTTCTATTAAAATGAATTCTAAACAAACTCTAGTAGGATATTTAGAAAAGTATTGGTAATTATAGATTAATTAGTGATAGTTGGTCTCAATTTGTTGTAAAAATTACAATAAGTTCAGTCTAAAATTCATTTTTGTTGAATCATTATAACTTTAAAACTATTATGTCAATATCATTAAATCTACTTACCACTATTGAATCAGTATATTTTATAATATATTTATCTTACAATAAATGAATCAATCATAAAATATTGTATTTAATATTCAAGTCGATGTATTTTGTCAACAATATATATCATATCTTGTGCATTTTTAGAGATTAATTTTTGAAAATAAACACATCAGATTTTTAAAACACTCTAAATGTTAATAGTATTTTCATTATTTATTATCGTATAATAATACATCTTTCCAAGTTATTTCAAAAACACTATATGGAGGTTGTGATTTTTGTAGGGATATCTTAGAGTACTAAGGTTTATTATAAAAGTAGATCATATTAAAATCGTGTTTTATGACTTGAATTCATATTAACAAAAGTGATAGATTGCATTCCATCCTGTGTATTTGTTTGCATTATATTATAGGCATATTGAGTTTGCCATAATAATTACTTTTGTGAATGTTTAATATTGATCTATTGGGTGGATAACAGAACTTTTCAAATAAATCTATCAATTAATTTGCTATTTAAGTAGGTAACAACTCAATGTCTAAGAGTACAGGCATTAGAGGTAAAATACCGTTTACACAATATCAGTTGAAACTTGCTAATTCATCCAAATATTTTTAATTGAATCAATGAAAATGAATGGTAAATTAGCATTTTGGCAAAAAATTGTATTCTGTATGTAAGCTCATACTCATGTGAGATCAAGGATAGTACCATATTGTGATATCAAGTATCGGTATAATATAATTAATAACAACCAATTTGTATGAGGAGTGGAATATCAAATGATATGAATATTATAAATTTACAAAGTAGTTTTAATATTATTTAGATAAGATTGAACTATTTTCATATATAAAACATTAGTATTTTTGTAACTACATTTCTAACAATTATCAAGCATAAAAGTATCAGCAATATTGGCACAACATTTTGTTGTTGGACAAAGTTGCAACTATGAGTTACCCGTTTTATTTTTCTAAATTAATCAAGTGATTGTTTAATTATAGAGAGAGGTATTTTTACAGATTAATATGTGGGTACTACAATATATGCTGATACATAACTTAGTATATAGATTAGCCATACTCAGTGGTATTGCTGTTTCAAGAAATTTATTTAATATATCTCAATATTAATTCGAATATACCATTTCAACCATATTAATTAAAAATATCATTGAACTTCATTGTACAGTTAAGTATATCAATTCTGATTCACTCATTATACCAAAATTCTCTGACTGACAATCTCATAATTGAAAGTAGTTCTAGAAACATAAACAATTATATATGTTATTAACAATTGTTCAATTATCAAATTTATCCATATGAAAATTAATCCTAGAATCAATTGAGTTTCCCACAAATTCCAATCACAGAGGGTATTTGGGATAAAGGTAGTATCATTTCAAATGATTAGTAATAGTAAAAGAAGATTGAAATAAATATTAACAATTCTGATACAAAATATATAAAGAATGATTTCAATTTCTTGTGCAAATATCATCTCCAAATAATTTGGTTTTAAAACTTTTACTATACCTTTATTGTAAATAATATATTTTTTCAAAACTTGAATATAAAAAGTATTCAATGTAGATATATATTCAAAATATTATTTTTTAGAGTTTAATCAATTAATTATGGGAAATACGAATTATGATTGATATCAAAACAATTCTATCAATTACAATATGCAACTTGTTAAACTGTCATTTATATAATAGATCTTTTTATTTTGCAATCAATATAAAAAATATTCTTATCAGGATTGGTTGATGCTATACAAATACCTGAAGAATGATTAAAGGTACAATGAAATTAGAATATGACGATTGATTTTAAACAATGAAAACTAGATAAATATATGTGGGAATGTACATTATTAAGACTGTTATAAAATTCAGTTAATTTTAGAAATTTATACAAAAATTATATGGGTTAAGAATAGATTTAAAAGCATATCTTGTCAACAAACATGATTATTAATTGTAAGAAATTTTGTATACCTGTTCATCTTGAGGATCAATTGTATTATAAACGTATCGACAAATGTAGGATGAAAATTATCAAGAATCCTAATAAAAGATATATTGGATAGTTATAGCTTGCATAATATCCATTTATGATATATTTAAGAAATCATCTACAGGTTATGAGTATAAATATTTATTATTATATCTTTCATTACTGTAAATGTGTGAGATTCTAAAATTCATTCGTTGATCAAATCATAGAGCTAATGACAGAAATATAGAAAAATTATTTGATCCATCAGAATCTTCTAAACGGATTAATAATAAACCCATCATATAGGCTGTAGAAACTATTTTGGTAAAAGTCAAATGAATACTTTTGAACACTAGGCTTGTCCATATCAAAAGTACTATTGTCTCCATTGAGAAGTACTAAAACTGTTAATTAAACCATAATAAATTAAAGTTTATGAGCAGATATGTATTGTGATTTTTTCAAACAATTATCTGGACTCTGTATTTCACATCAAGTCCTAACAGTGATTCTTAATATCAGAGTTTTAATATTCTAATGAGAATTTCCTAAAATTTTCTTAACTTTGTGTTTTGGTAATAAAATAATGATTTCATAGTCTAAATAATTTTATTAAATTTTTGAAAATATCCAATCACTTCATACTTGTGTATTCTACTCAGATTGTTTTGGATTTCTTCTAGGATTGGGATTAAAAACTTCTCTTGAAAATGTTACTTATCCGTTATCTGAAATATGAGTCAATATTAAATGATTAGTTACCATTGAATATTCAGTTTCAATTCCGTAGAAGATCCATTAGCCAGCACCTATGAAAATACAACTTATCCTTTGGTTATAATATCCAATGTTTTATATGCTTTATTGATATCATGAGGCATTTCTTTTGTGGAGATTGCTCATATTCTCGTAGCATGCTATGTGTGAAAAACTTAACCACACATTAATATCTTCACTTACTTATATTCCCATTAATTTTATTATTGTACAGTATATATGGTCTACAATGTCTGATAACATTTTGATTAATTACCAAGCAAATACATAAATCACACTCTGTTGTTTTGATAATATATAATGACTATAGCTATTAAAATTTTATTTATTCAAAATAGTTTTTCTCAAGCATCTATAATACAAAGAATTTAAAGTATTTTTTTAATAATGGCAGGTATAAATTCCAATTCCCTATCCTTTAAGCTTCATGTTGAATGATAGGCTCAAATAGAACATCTATTTCTGAATTCAGTCCCTGTTTGTCCTGTTACTCTTAATCCTCAGATTTAGATATTTCCCCTCCATTTAGTTACTATGCCATATTTTCTTCCAGATACTTGATAATCAAGGTATAATTTTTATTAAGTCTGGGCTGTTTAATAATAACATTTTTGAAAATTTTACTTGTGAGACTTTGTTCCATAATAAATATTGGAAGGTATTTGATGATTGTACAATTGTTAGAGGCATTTGGTTCCAGAATAAAATTTTAATTAATCAGAAATGATGCTATATGTAGCATCACCTTTCTAATAAGAGTATCTAATATATTCACATCACTATTAACATAAGAAAATCCTTAATTTGAACTTATTGATTAGATGTAGATTAAATAGTATTCTAATTTTCTTGTGTACTTCAAATCTTTTCATAAAATATAAAATACTTTTATAACTAACTTTCTCTTATGTTTATGGAGGTCTGGTTCTCCTTTTTAATTTTTATATTATCCCTTTTTTTAGCCCATGTTCAAACCGTCGGAAATACTTAGTGCAGCGACAACTGCTTATGCCAATAAAGATGTTTCAACACTTAAGCGCCTTTTTACCATGTATCTTCGTGAGTCCTATGACATTTCTTTTTGGAACATTTACATACAGTTTGTTACTAATTTTTCGGAAAAGCAGGTTGATCTTGCAGATGTTTATTCTTTTGTGTTGAATCATTTTGAAAATGGCTATGAAAACTACTCATTAATAAAAAGTGCCATTGCAAGTATCGTCAATGGGAAATCCAGCAGCTCTGGAAATTCCATCAATTTTGTTTCATTGGATGATCCACTGAAGGTTGAGAGGATTCGCAAGATATTTCAGCAATTTCTTAAACTTCCTGGAAATCATTTGTCCCCACTTTGGACAGAATATGAAGAGTGGGAAAACAGTGTAAATCGGATGACAGCCAGTTCAAACATAGATTCGGTATTACCATTTTATTCTAACGCACAGAGAGTTTATGAGAGACTACTGCCTAGTGTAAGAAGCTGCTATGGTGTTGACACATTCAATAACAATAGTTCCGGTACTGTCAAATTAACTAACTCCACCCCAGATAAATCTATTTTTAAAATTATTGATATTGAATTGGAAAATCCTCTAAAACTTTCAAAGAAGTCTTTTGAAGTTCGTCTGAACTTCCATTTTAATTCTTTGTGTTCGGCTGCTCCAGACAAATATTGTGATGCCATAAGAGTTCTTCAATCATTTTATCTGCCTTCTATTCAAAAAAATATTTCTGCTCCTATAGTTTCTGCAAAACATCCTAAAACCCTCTTAACATATTGGTTTTCGTTTCAACTGAAACAAAATTTATTTGATTTTTCAGATAATGCTAATTACGATTTGACCTGTATAAATTATTTAAAATGGCTCGTGCAAAATGAAGGCCTGGAGGCATTCAGGGAGAAATTCAAGCAAATGCGAATGGCACAACTTGATGGTGGAGAGGAAACCAGTATTGAGGGGAAGCCTGGAGAAGCGGCACCAGTGGAAGATAGCAGTACCCAACTAAAAGACTCATATTCAGCCGATACTCAGAAAGAAGTGTATCCAACAACCAGTGCTCCATCGAAGGATTCATTAATCAGATTGAATCATAGAAGACTCTCCCCTTATGTCTATATGGCAGCAGCAGATATTGAGTATGCAAATAATTTTCCAGAAAATGCATATTCTCTTTTAATTGATGCACATTCTACATTTTTGGCAGAGGCAGAGAGAAATGAGGGAGAATCATCCAGCAGCTACAGAATATACTTAAAAGATGTTCTTATGATTTCTGAATTTGCACTGGACATGTTCATAGCCTCTCCGTCTGTGAAGCATCTCTTTATTAAATTGACAAAAACCACGAAAATGTGGAATTTGATGATCCGCCATGAGCAAATCCATGGTGATTTTGAAGAGTACAAAAGGCTGATTTTGGAAAAACAGGCCTGGGAACTTAGCCAACAATCCAATTCTAATTTTTCCAAGAAATCTGCCCTGGTCTTTAACCAATCCAGCATTTTGGCATCCCATAACAATTTGTCCGCTGTTAGAAATGATTCGACATCATTTGGCATTTACCTGACAATTAGGGATAGTTTTACGTATAAAGATTTATGTGTTAAGTCACAGTGTAATTCTGCCGTTTTAGTTGAGTTTTTAAACCGTTTACCTGATATTCCAGAAAATGAAAATATTTTTTCACTTTTGCAGACATCTGTGATTGTAGAACTTCTTCAAGGTGTTAATGTTTGATTGTTAATAAATATTTATTTATTACTCAAGTGATTAAGGCATACACATATACCATTTTTGATAATACAAATTGATTGGAATTTAGTGTAGCAATAAAAGTCTCTTTAGTACATCATCTATGGAATGCTAACTATATTGGTTTATTTATTTTCTCCAGCAAAGGTGTTCATTTTGTACAGTTCCATAGTAACAGCGGCAAGAAATGCTGGTAAGCTCTGCTTATTTTTATAACTTCGAGGAATTAACGAATATTTTGATCTGTTATTGTTTCCTGTGGGCAATCGATCCATCTCTGTTGCTTCCCAGTCTACTCTTTTTTTTCTTATTTCAAACCCAGTATAATCCAACAATAAATGTCTAAATTCGTATAAATAGTCATTTGGAATAATTTGTATGCTTCCCTCAGCATATTTAAATTTAAAAAAATCCTCACTTGAAAATGCATAGACTGAACGGAGTAAAAGAAATCCTCCATTATGAATAACTTTATATCCCACTGTTGCTTTTAACATATTTGAATTTGTGAGAATGGTATTATTCTGCTGATGATCAAAGTTATTGAGTATCTGATCATCATTGGGCCTACATACGACATCATAATCCTTTTTCGTTGGTTTTTCCTTCAAAGGAGTTCTTCTATTTGACTGATCAGAATTCATGGGGTACAACAGGTGTTGAAAACAGAATACCCATATAATGAGAACTAGAAAACTAATTACATTTAAAAGGAAGTCGAAAAGGAATTATGAGGCAAAATGTAGGAAATGCGTAGATGTTAAGAGTATCAACGACCAAGAATATCCAGAAACATCACTTCTGAACGATTCCAAGCTAGCAAAAAAGAGTTCTGAAAGCTTTGTAAATGTTTCAATCCCAACTAGTCCAAGTCTTACTGAAAAAAAAAGCACTTCAATCAGTAATAACAGCAATTTAATTAAGCATGACAACTTCCAGTATAGTCGCTCAGTTATTAACACTCCCATACCATCTGCCTCTAATCTTTCCTTACTTGCAATGAATTTATATTCAACAATTTGTAAAAAATACTCAAGAGCGACTGCAGCAAAGCCAATTTTTGAAAAACTTTTCACAAAAATTATTTGTAAATTGGAATATTTGAATGAACAGATCATAGAAATATACATTATTGCATTTATTCAGGAATATTATGGTGAGAAAATAGAGGAAAAAAGCAATAGAAAGAAGATGATCAATAGAGCAAAAAAAGAAATAAGTGAATTTATTAGAGAATCGAGGAATTTCGGCAATGCAGAATATTGCGAGAGTGACCAAGAGATGGGAGTATGTAACTTGTATAGCATTGTAAACTAAAACCGTGCTATTAGTAAGTATTCTATAGGGCTGTGGCAATTTCTTTTGAATAATGATTCTGTTGAACAACTTACTCTTATCTTTTATGCCATTCGCCAAAGTTTCTGTGGAGATACCCGATATTGGATAACTAAAGAATTACTTCTTGTAATGGTTGTTGACGTCTAATATACCCACATGGATATATCCCATTTAGCTTATGCTGAATTTCATACGGTTTTCGAGTGAATTTTTTACAAATTTTTTCCAGCCCTTCTCAAGTATGTCTACACTCACAAATATCCACATTCCAGCTACATTTGTCAGTCATCGCAGAGGACAACGTCGTCTAAGGCCAAACCAGGTGCTGCTCTCAATAAACCATGTATCTAACAGGGAAATGGCAGAGAAGTATGTTAGAAATGCAGTTATGTTTGTCTATGAAAACAAGGAGGGAGAATTAATTAAAAACTATGGATTTATCAGAGCAGTTCATGGGCATAAGGGTGTTGTTAGAGCTTCTTTTGATAGAAATTTAAATCCAAAGGCGATGGGTCAAAATGTATATGTTAAATTATACAAGGTTGATGAGTCAATAAATTAATTCATAATATAAGGGTTTCGCAGTATTGATGTTCAATAGCATATTGGCAGTGTGAGTTGAAGCAAGTGTATTCGCTGGATCACAGTATTATAAATATTTTAAAAATGATTCTGAATTGAAAAAGTGGTGGTTATGCTAGTTACACAATAGAATGTATTTCATCTACTCTTTTATTCAAATAATTCTGTTCTTTTTTCCACTATCTGACTGGCTAACTCATTCAACTCACTTATCTTACAATAGATTGCCTTAATGCTGTCTGATCTGTCCAATAACACATATGACTTGGGAGTTCCAACAGCATAGATAAAATTGAAGACATTATCATATGGTGAACTTTCATCGGTAGAATTGGCTTCAATGTTTCGACGATCATTGATCAATTTATTAAAACATATTGCAATAGAATTTATTCCATCAATAATAGAACTTGTGGACAAAAATATTTTAAATTGTGTCACTGGATTATCCAAAAATGAATAGTACGAAGCCAAAAGGGTGGTAATACTGGGATCGATTGTGGAGCTTATTACTACACTTTTGTCAGTTTCATCCTTCTGTACTGCTACAATTGTGCAAAATGTAGAACTTGGGGTAGGTGGAAGATCATTAGTTGAAGATTGTGGGGATGAATTAGGCCGAATAGAATCTTTACCGGTATATAATACAGAGATCAGATTGGTATCGAAAAATATAGAAGACATGGGCTAAAAAGTTGACAAACTCAAATACTCAATTAAGATAGAATGAACAGTGTTAATCATGGTATTAAACAATCAGCATCATTATGATATTCCTATTATGAAACTTTAAAAATAATAAGCTTTCACAATAAATTGTTTTGATATTTTCCTGCTTCATTATGGATATACTATGTTAGATTGCTGCAATTGTAATATCATGTTTATTTTTCTCATCGACAAATTACATCTTGATAAATTTGTATGTTTTAAGTTAGATAAAAAAGACAACAAGAATGTAGAATAATATTCATAATTATATCAGTATGTATAGGATATAATATCGCCGATCTTTGTGATTTCAAGTCTCCATCTGAAATACAATATTTGTAGAAAATCAAAATATTATTGATCTGTCAAAATTTATCTCCCCAATGTTAAATGCCAAATTAATTAAAAATTATTTTCTAACTGTAAAAGACATTTTAATAAGCAATTTGTATTTAATGGGGAATGTAGCAATGCTGAACATTGATGAATTTCATAGGTACAACTGTTCAGAAGTTATTTATGGATCATTCACCATATTGGTCATTATTGCAGAAAATATTTACGAGAGGATAATTAGAATATGGTATATCCACTTAGAATCTCCAACAAATTCAAATGCAGCCAATGATTCAGGTTATGAAACCAGCTTTCTTGAAGAATCAAGTTTTTATTTGGTATTCTCATCACTTATGGCTATTACAATGTATTTGTACAGAAAAGTGATTGGATATATGTGTGAATGGGGTGGTATAAACAATGGGAAGATATATGGCTATGGCAGCATAAAAGAATCTATTAATGCTCAACATACTGGACAACTGAAGAGCTCTCATAGCTTTAAACCTTTCAATGATCAGGGTGTGTCAAAACAGTTATCATTATCGAATTGTTCCAATTACTCACATGAAAAGATGTACTTGACCATATTCATCTATTTTCCTGCAATCAAATTTGTCAGTGGACATCTGATGATCTCCAACAAAACTTGTAAATTTCTTTTCAGTGCACTTACGAGCTATAACATCACTAGTAGAGCTGATAATGCTCCAAACTTACAAAAAAATAGAAGAAAAGTTGTTGCAAAAATCGCTGTATTTCTCATACACCAATATATTTATACAGTATTCGATCTTATTGATCATAAATTAAAAATAGTTTTTATGGTACGGCAACAAAAGCATCTTGATTTTTAACATGAGACATTAGGAAATAACTTTATTTTTATTTGCATCCTGAATAAACAACAGTCAATGCACCCACAAAGGTCAATAGTGAAAATATTGTCGAATCTCTCTGATCCACAGGATTATAGAGGATTTCTAGAGAGGATTGCACATAATATGCCATTAGTAAGGATATCAGTAACTTAACAAAATATGAAAACTCGCCTAAGACTTCATTAACAAACACAAATAGTGGACAATATGTACATGAAGATACAAATAATAACAGCATATATCCATCATATGGTAGCTTTGAGTACAGTACAATGACGTATGGAACAATAAGGCTTGCACCAAGAAGAATAAGCATTCCTACAGCTGTATCGTGAAAGACTTTTTCATATGGCATCTGTGAGCGTTCAGACCGTACAAAGCTCACAAGTAAGGAAAATACGAGCTTAAGTATGCAAATAATAAACAAGTAAAGAAATGCTGCAGAAAATGACTGATCTCCTTTCTTAAGTGGCCTGATTGTAGAAGATGCATGGAATGCAGTATTAATTGTAGGCAATACTTTTGCTGTTGAAGAGGAGTTTCTTAATCTTGTTGTTCCCGATACACTTCTAACCATTTGAATGGGCTGAATAAAATTCCAGCTAACAAAACAGTGAAACAAATTATAAATAAACAGTTTCATGAATCCAACTCATTTCTTCTACATCTTAAAGTTTTTAACTTTTACAAAAAGAAACATATACTGGAAAACGAATTTGAGTAGTTATAAACCAAGCTTTTGGATTTCCAATCAAAACATTGTTCACTACTTTGAGATTGCTGATGTTAAGATAGGATGAAGGTGACAAGGTTAATTATTCTAATCTTAGTACTGTCAACAACATTTATCTACAAAGTTACATTACCAGATAAAAAATTGTAGTATCATTTTTTCTATGGTGATATTGAATATTGTAGGGACTTGACAAACAAGAACTGGTCAATTTGTTTTTAAAAATCACAGTAATATACCTGACTAAAGATAAAAAATAAATATATTGGCATTTTCGATACTTACAATGTTAAAAAACTAAACTTATTTAAATCATTCATAAAAATTTATATTCAATTCCCTCACCGTCACTGTAGAATATTTTCTTACCATCACAACAAATCCTGTATGTAACTTCTGGGATTTGATGGCTTTGAAGTTCGTTCATTTCTAAATCGAATATTTTGATCGTTTTGTCTTCAGAACATGTTATTATGAGCCAGGATATATCCGGTTGTCCAGAAAATGAATTTGAAGTGGTGATTGTATTATGAATATCTTCACTATCAGCTAAGTCATTGGCACTCTTGTTGATTCCTATTATATCATACACATTTCCTTCATGTATTTGTTTCACAATCCTATTTGATGTATTCTTCAAATCAAAGATTGTTACAAAACCACACGAATCCACTACATAGACAAAATTGCCGATAATTTTAATTCGCTCCAAAACATTCTCTACCACACAAACTTCTGAATTGATCAGAACAGATAGTTCTGACCCACAAGCCAGATTGAAACTTGAGGAATCACTACAATCCACTCTGTCCTTTACTGGTTGAATATCAAAACTCTTCATTTTTATTCCCAGATCAATAATATTCTTTGGAATATTCCTCTCCAAGTCCCACTCTATCAGTGTACTGCCACTTACTGAAAATAGTTTGTTACTCACATATTTTAGTTCTTCAACCAAATCGGAATGGCCTGCCAGAACTTTCATGGGTGCCACTGGGAACTCTGTGAAAGCATCGTAGATTAAAATGTCATTCTCGAATGTGGCTATCGCAACTAAATTAAGGGAAGAGATGGTATCCTCAATAAATGCTGCATCTAATACAGCAGTAGGCAGAATTGTATCATGATGGCAATATACTCCATCATCGTCTGAAACAAATATGGCCAAGCTACTAAACTCATCTGAGTTTGGAGTTCCAAACAAAATCGTCTGATTGGAATGGATCACTTCCTCTTCATCCAGCTCAATAAAAACATTTTGATAGGAATTATTTTGAACGTTAATATTCGTGACATTGGAATTAGTTAAAATAGGGCCTGAACTAGTGATAATACTCGTGGTGGTTATAGCTAAGTCTGATGTAGGTGTTGATCCATCCGTGGACGTATTATTGGCATTCCCAATGGGATTATCACTTATTGGTAGCTTATACTTTCCATATCTTTCTATAAATCCTTCATCTTCGGTGTACTTTCTCATTTTTGTCACCGATTGTTTTGGAATAAATCCAATGGAACTGAACATATGGGGTATGAAAAATAGGATAGAAATGAAGAATAATTATCACTTACTCACAATACAATGAATATATGATGACCATGTCTAATTTAAGATCAGAATTAGATATCATCAGTACTAAAAGCCTCGTATATTCAATTCTTTTATCTGCTACTAGATCTATAACGTGCTTGTGTATATGTTCCAAAAAAAGTAAGGAGAGATTTTAAAGAGCCAGATAAATTAGTTGCGATAATGTAAACTTGGATGGAATAAAATGTACTTTTTGCACAAAATTCGTATCTCATATTAATGATTTATTCAAATAAATACTACCGTTAGACTACTGCACTGGTATTCATGTAAAATACTGCGTACCAGAAAACATGGTTTCTATTATTTGAATTCTCAATTACCTTAACCTTGTAAACTGGAAAGAGCTTGAGATTTTTTTCGTTGTTCGTGAGATTGATCTTATTGGTGTCTTTTTCATTAGATTTGATAATTAGAATCTCGGCCATGGAATCATCCTCAAGTGAACTATCTTCTTCTAAGCTATTTTTGTAAGATATTTCAGTATCAGAATAACTTCCTAATAAACCGTCACAATCAGGAATATTGTTCCCAGACAATCTCTTGTTAGGCCAACAGCATGGTGTAGTATTGCCCTCACTCGAGTATTTAACGGTGTATCTGTCCTCCATCATCTTGTTAAAACATTCTTTCTTCTTTAATGAATCCATTATGCAGGCAACCTCAGGTAAGAATTTCTCTTCCTCTATGAATGCACATCCTGAGAAATAGAACAGTTTGTTGTTCTCTATTATTATTGCCTCTGAATTGTCGTTCATCAAATTAGTGATAGTTTTATAAAATAAATTTAAAGATTCTGAACTTCTCTGGTAAAATTCTTTAGTTCTGCTTATTAATATGGCCTGGGTATGACTATCTGTATTATTTTCGTGGCTTTGAGGATCTTTACAGATTTCATCACTGATCAGAGTATCAATAAAATCCATCAGGTTTAATATGTGAGTGTTGGTACTTTCAATTAAACATGTAATAACTTGATCCCTGTTTAGGCTACTTCCTGTCAGGTTACAAATATCGATCAATAGCTCAATACTTGGATTGTTGAGGAAATTGGGAAATTCCAATGGGATATGTTTCTGTACCATTTGCATACTTAATAGCAGAATATGAAAATGATTCTTAATAAATTCATCATATCTTCTAGCTAAAGTTGATGTGTCCTCTACTGATTTGATTGATTTAATAAAAAATTTGAAATCACCTTCAATCGAAGATGCCATTATATACTTACCAATCCATTTAAGGCCATTCACAGAAGCACTTGATTGTTCAGTGATCAAATCATGAATGGACATTTGTATCAATTCATCTACGATTTGTGATTTAATCTTCTCCAAAAGCTGTTTTATATGCTCAAGTGTTGTAAGATCTTTGCAGATTGATTCAATCTCCTTCAAGGATATTCCTTGGACATTTGTCTCCAAGAATTTAAGAATTGGAAGCTGATTTTTGCAACTCAAATCATAATTCGTCGATCGATTAATATTAATAAAATCAGATTCTATGGAATTAGTATCGAGAATATCACCATAGCTTTCACAGCAAATTTGCGAAATAACAGATAAGAATAGATAGGATGGCTTACTTACAACCGATTTCAGCCAAAACATTTTGGGTGCAAATTTTTTAAAATAAAAAATTGATTTATTAAAACAATAAAAATAAATGATGTATAAAGCAATATTACTGTATTCAATGCATGGAATTCACATTCTAGACAACAGTGTAGATAAAAATCAATATTCCATTTTAGATTAAAAATTTTCAAAATTGACAAATACTACTAGTTTATAACATCCAAACATCATATTCTTCTATATCTAAAAAGAGATAATTGATCAGATATTTATTTTCTTGTTTTTGAAATATTTTTTACATTAGCAAAAAGTATTCCGGAAAAGTGATAAGACGAGGTCATATGGTTTTTATATCAAATTGATAAATTTCAAAGATTTATTGTATTCAAATCCCATTTCTACATATTTCATCCATCAGCATGGCTCTTCTGTCAATCAACTCCTGTTTGACAATATTTTTTTCTTCATGCATATTCTTTATTGCATTGATCTTGATATTAAGCTTTTTAATAATAGCTTCTACTCGTACTTTTAAAATTTTTTCTTTTTTCAACTCCTCCAAATTTACTATTTCTTCACAGCAGCGTACTGAAACCTGAATTAATTGTTCGACAATTTCTTTCTGGGTATTGTATTTGGACATTATCTGTAGAAATTCTTCTGCAGCCCTCGATGCAGCTTTAGAGTCAATGTATACGCTTAGAAAGGCGATCAGGGTACTAATTTGATTTGGAAATTGGGAAAATGGAGCTGTATGGTATTCATTTATATCCTCCAAAATACACATATTGATAAAGTGGAATATACAATGTTCTCTGGTCTTAGTTAGATGAGAAAGCCCATTATCTGTGATGTTTTCATTGTGTTCAGAATTATCACTCAAATCGTTGATATATTTAGAGACCATCTCCCAGTCATCTCCGTGCTGTTCAATTGCCTTTAACAGGTAGTATTCCTCCTTCTTTGTCCAAATACCTCTTAATAGATCTCTTGTAATTTTGTGGAAGTTTCTTGGAGTGTAGTTACGAGGAAACTTCTTATTTTCATAACAGCTATTACAAATCACAAATAGATCACTTGAAAAATATGCTGCTGTTTCGTTACATGAGCAAAGAGAAGACAACAGGCCATCTCTATCAACATACTTTCTCAGAACATGTTGGCTATCCACAATAGTCATAAAAGAACTGCCTTCAGATTCAGTATCTCCAGATGTACTATCTTTGTGCTTATTATGCTGAGGCTGTCCTGTTGAGGCGATAAAATCACACAGAGACTTATAAATCGTTTCTAATTGAGCCACTAATCCAATGCCATAATTAATCACTTTGTTATCTTCATAAAAATCAAAGATCAAAACAAATTTATCAAAGCCTAACACTTCACAATCTGTGCAGTCACCTAGTGTACCAGTATGATTCCTATATTTCTCATACATTTCTTTTAGTGTGATGTTTTTCTTCAATGAAACATACGAATCAATCAGCATATTTCTGATCAAAACAATCGATTCATTAGATATGCCTTGGAGTTGCACGCCTACAATCTCTTTTTTGGTCAGCTTGTCACGATGGAACCAAACTGGGAGGTTTGAAACAATATTGGTATTGACATGGATAATGTTATCATATTCAACAATTTCGCTACTATATTTACATATCTGATCCTTGGGTGGATGAGCGCTAGGCCGATTATAGCCAATTGTCTCCTCAATGAAAATTCTTTCTGCACGTGGGAAAACATTTAACATGGGCTAAAATTGCAGCAAGTAAAAATGGATTTCAACAGTTATTGATGATACCATATAATGACTGATAGGATGGTTAAAAACAGACCATAATCCTCAGAGCTGCTGGATACTTTAACTTCTGTTTAAGAGACCAAAATTTATTCATTAGCCTTGGTCAGATTCTCATCTAAAACAACTATGTATTACTGCATCATTTCATCCAACTTAAGCAACCCTCTTATATTCACTGTAAATTTTTGTTAGAGTTCCACCCATATGATTTTGGCTAGTTTATTCAGATATCCCAGATCCCTCTCAATCTCATCCCCTTCGGTTGCTCGTCAAATTTTAAATGTTAATAGAGATGATGACATACTAAAGAGATATAGGATACTAATGCGCATAAATCATCCGGATTTGGGTGGGTGTGAATACATTTCCAGTAAAATAAATGAAGCCAAAGAATATTTGATAGAATTTAATAAAAAATTATAGTTGGAGATATGAATTATATGACTGTGAGATCATTAGTATAGTCAAATCTTTTAATTACTAACCTTAATATAAAACCTCATATCTTTTATTATACTTTTATTACTTCTTTCTTATAACCATTACCGTTCAGGATATCAATCTGCCAACTATCAGTTTCTATAATAATCTTCTCCTTCAGGGCATTTATACACTTTTTGATTAATTCCATAGATTCATCATAATTCATATTTGAGTTGTAGAATGAATCGAATATCCCATACAGGAAGTATATACCATATCCTGTAACTACAAAAGGGGACGAATGAATAGTCCCATATGTGTCAATAGAGTAGACAGCTGGAAAGGAACGATCAAAGCTAGAGCTGATGCAATTGTTACTCAAGGAACTGAGTACTGAGTTATTGTTGCTGGATAAGGAATTATCTCCAATTATTATATTCACCTTGTATGGTTTATTGCTTCTGACACAATCATAGACCTCTTCACTACAAATCCTTCCTACAAAGTCTCCTGTAACTTCATGCTCATAGACACTACTTAGATACTTTGTTCTTTCTACAATCAAATCCCTTATTCTAAATACATCTCCACTTTCACCAGTCACAGTAAAAAGAACATTTTGCAAGTTTACCGTGTCTGTATAATGGTTGTCCTTAATTTTCATAATACTAGATGATTGTACTGTCTGCGAAATGAGAAACAAATCTGAGTTAGTTTTGAACGCGAAGGAGATGTTAGACATGGGCAAACAAAAAACGAAGGAAACATAACAATAGTAGAATTGAGTATTTGTCAATTAATTATGGGAGATGATTTCTATGTTTATTGGTTGGTAGAAAATATGGAAGCTTCAATAGCCGTGCATAATATTACAAATCGAATAGGATAATAAAATAATTGGCCAAATCCATATTCTCGTTCTGAGGACTCATCATCTATACTAATTAAATATTTTATATAATCAACTAAACTAATTTATTTTATGTTTCAGGACTGTTATGGCACATATTCAAACTAATTAAGAAGTAAGCCGATAAAGCAGAATATATAATCTTTATTATGATATAATTATTCAAACAACTAATTAATTTCCATCCATTAATTGATTTTTTAATTTAATCTGCTTTAAATTTTTGAAAATTGCAGATACGCCTAATGTTTAAGCTGTTAGCTTTAGTAGTGCAATTTTCTTTGGTAGTTACAGACACTCCAATTAAAGTAGCTCTGATTCAGGGATGTTCCGCATCTGGTAAAACCACACTATCTAAATATTTTTACAATAGATTGGCTGAGTCGGGTATCAATACGGTGGTAATTAGTGCTGATAATTACTATCACACGTTTCCATATGAGCTAACCTTTGAAAATATTCAGAAATACGATTTTGATAATCCGAAAGCCATAGATTGGTATGCCCTACGTGATACTTTGAAGGCATACTCAAATAGAGACTCTGATGTACCCTGTCATAAATATGATTTCACTACAAAAATGAATACAAAGACAATGGTAAAAAATATATTTCCAGAAGTGATTATTATCGAGGGGATTCTTGCCTTTAATATATTTAATAAGTCACTGATAAATTTTCCAGAAATGGATCCGATGGACTCTGGAAAGGAGATTTCAAGTGATTATATACAAAATGATCTTCTTGATGGTCTGAATTTCACCGTTAACCCAAGATTAAGATTCTTATTAAAGATCTCTAAAGATAAGTTGATCAAGATAAGATTAGCAAGGGACAAGAAGTGTAGGAAAGTGAAATATGCAGATCAATTGTCCGAGAGTCAAATTGAAGAGAGAATAAGAGATCAGATTGAAAGAAATGTCTGGCCTGCTACTAAAAAATGGGTTTACTCTCGAATGAATGAGCCTTATGTGGAAATTTCTGGGGGTACTTTCAATATTAAACGCTGTGAGTTGATATCTGAGGAGGCTTTATATCTCTTAGGTTCTGAGAAAAAGCAGTTATTTAAAGCATACATCAAGGATGTTTTAAGGGAATAAAGTTGAATTCAATTAATTTTGTTTTTTCGGAGAGATGAGTGAAAACAATGTTTATTTATTCCACACAAGTTCTAACATATTATTAATTGAGTAGTACTAAAAACCTCTTGGAAAATATCTAGATATGAGTATCCAACCTCAATATTATATTCTATCAAAATAATATTTATAATTTATTCAGCTTCCCGCACTACTCTATAGTATTTACTCTTTCCTGTAGTTCTGCTTTCCCTAGTGATTTCCATCACATCATTCACCCGGGCTCCCAAAAATCTTGCAATCACATCTGTTTTTAGCATGGTAGGTAGATTTCCCATGTTGCATGAGAGTGTTTTCAACAGAACTGTTACTGCATCGGCATCCATAATTTTTTGTTCTGGAACTAGATTGTGCTTCATAGGATTGAATTGCATTTCCTTTGCCGTAAAATTTTCTACTGTCATATTTTTTAAAGATTGAACAAAAGAAATACAGGAGTGATTCAGTTTTGTAACTGTGATAAGAATGAGGTTGTCAATGCTTTGACCCAAATAATCCTGAACGATGGCTTCCAATGACTTTTTAGCTAACTTATCATCAAAACTGAAGTGGACTGCACAAATAGAGGATACCGCGTCATTAGCACCAATATCATTAGTAATTCGTGTACAAATATAGTTCATTACATTGGGGTTTGTTGCTGCACTTGGAAATGCAGTAATAAATTCCTCTTCCTTTTCAGATAGGCTTTGAGTGGTTTCATATCCTCTTAACTTAATCATTTCAATCGAGGTATTTCTACAGAGCCATAAACCCCTCGAATCTGTCATTTTGGGGCATAAAAAATTATCACTTTAATATTAACTATAAAAATACACCAATTCTGCAATAATATATCTTCTGATTAGTTTAAAATAGGGCTAGTCTTACTTAATTTTTTGAAACCTGATAAATTATAATACTCTTAAGGAAAGTCGTTTATACAACTTACCACCAAATACTAGAAGATGATCACAACAGTATAAATATTTATTTAGTGTATCAAGATATTATTCTTATTAAAACTGTTACTTGTAATTCTATCAGTTTAAGAATAACAATTTTTATCTCTTAGAACCATTGTACTCAAATAGTTAAATTTAGTATTGGCAATCATTCTTTCTGTGCTTAATCAATTCTCCCCTTGTTTCCAAAACTTGTTTACACATTTGGCAAGTTCGAAGAATCTTATGCTCTTTCTTGGATATATCATCATTTGTTGTAAATTCTGGATGGTCTGTTTGCAGAGATTCTTTACCATCAAACTTCCTAAAGTCCTCCTGAAGAATATTATCACTGATGGCATAATCAGAAATATCCTTGTCATAAGTAGAAACTGGTGATATACATCCATAATCAGTTAAATGTGATGGTTTATTATCTCCAGATTCACAGGGAATTGATTGATAATCTTCTCCAGTTTCCTTCAACTCATTACTTTCAAAATCACATGTGATATGTTCATCACAGTTCCTTTTGTGTCTTTTACTATCAAGGTGGGTTTTCAGGGTACTTTCATTCATAAATCCCTTTTCACAGGCTTTACAATAAAATGGCTTGCTGCAAAATGGCACTTTGACTGATTTTCTAGCCATCTTAATCACCATATCATTTTCATGCTTAGAATCTTCTTTACATTTCTTATTTTGTATTCTGGAATC
This sequence comes from Medioppia subpectinata, assembly GCA_905368565.1. Lineage (NCBI taxonomy): Eukaryota > Metazoa > Arthropoda > Arachnida > Sarcoptiformes > Oppiidae > Medioppia > Medioppia subpectinata. The sequence continues at coordinate 42,045 of CAJPIZ010000008.1, forward strand.
CTTCATCTTTAATTCTCTCAACAAATATCTTAGCTTGTCTTTCTGGTCAATATGAATTTTTCTCCAATAGCTATAGAAATGTCTGAAATCTGCTGTAGAATACTTTGGTGCATTTATTAAGCGGTAGCTAACAACAACTCTTCTGAAAAAGTCGTCTGTATTCGATAGAATGCTTTCTCTATTATAGTTATTCCAATTAACATTTTCTAGCAGATATTCATAAGCCTTATTTACAAGAACAACCTGCTCTTCTACAGAGCTATTCTTTTTAAGAATATTTTCTGTAAAAGGTTCTGTTTTTTCAACTATCGAACCATTAATCAATATTTGATATTTCCGGGACAGATATGATAGAACTACTATTATTGGACCAGTAATATAATGTTTAATGGTTCTTAGTCGACTCTCTAGGGTAGTACAGCATCTATTCGCCAAGCCATTTTCTTCAAATAGATTGATTTTTTCAAAGAAACTCAGGCTATGGCCAGGCATACTCCCTCTAACAATTATTAAATAGTAGTTCACTGTAACTGTTATTTGAGTAAAAATTTGGTGTATTTTTGCCAAAAAGTTGCCATGTTTGTGAATTGGTTGCATACCTCTGTTAGATAACTCTCTTCTTCTTTTATAATAGGCTTTTTTTAGTTCTTCTAAAGTACACAGTTCATTGACACCCAAGATTCTTGAGTAGACTGCAAATTGTGTTTTGTTGGACTTGTTGGATTGAAATATGGATTTAATAAGGTTTTTTACAAACTCAAAGAGAGAAATAAGTTGAACTCGGATTGAATTGGATGGTGATCGGCCGAACTTTGACATTTCTAAGGGTATTTTTTGTTTTTGAGGAGTAATTCGAAGGATCTCTGGTGGTAATTTTCCATATTATAGAGCTGCACAAATGACTTAAAACCTGAAGGATAGACATTCCATCATATGATCTCAGTTAACAGAATAAGACTTTGATGAAAACTACATTGGTAATTTTGAGATATATATTTTACCAGCTTTTCTGATAATCAACTACATAGTATTTTATCCTGGGGAAACACTGATACTAATTAATTAAATAACTGTTTTGCCCCTGAATGTTTCTATTCAATCTAAAAGTTTCCAGCCTTACCATTTCTACCATTATAGTAGTACTTGTAGCCATGCTTGCTGGATTGTGTAGTTGGGCATCATGTCCAAACCATAAACTCACATTCTACTCTACTTTAAAGCTGATAGCTTCTGTAAATCTGCTTCATCTATTACACAATGTGGCCATCTTTGTTTTCTTTAACTACTTTCTCTTAAACTGGATGTACTCCCATTTATTAACAGGTGTCAATTTGGATGTCTACAACGAAGTTCTTTTGGAATTTTTATCCGATGTGATCCTCACAATTGCTTCGTTTCCATATGTTGGAACAATTAGAAATATTTTACATTTTTCACTACTCTACTTCACAAAAGCCCTTTCTACGCTGTATAATTTAAAGGGGGAGAGGGAGTCCTATAGAGTAGAGAACAGAATGCTTTATATAGGAATCTATCTGATTTGCCAGATACTTCTAACTATTTATTTTTATTTGGACGAATATTCTATAAAGTACATGAATGCATATGGGCTGCTCATACTGGAGTATACTTTGATAGGAATAGGTGTATTCAAAAGCCTACTAACAATCTATACCAAAAGTATTGAGGCTGTTATGAGTCCTACAAATAGCAATCCTGGCCACCCAGTTGGGTTTTTCGCTGGAATTTATAACAGTCTTACACCACCAATTATACTAGCATTAATCAGTATAAATGCTTTGATTTTAAGAATAGCAACGATTTTCATATTCGCCCTATCCCTGTCAAAGTTTCGCCTACCTATTAATTTTATTAAATTAATTATGATTGATTTACGGAAGTTGAAGATTGGCTACATATCGTTGATGAATTATATTAAAGTGTGTAAGGAGTTGGAAAATCAAGAAGATTATGTAAATGATGAGAATATGAGCAATACCAATGACTCGGCGATTAACTGTGTAATTTGTACAGATGATATTTTTAGGGGGAAAAGACTGTCCTGTTCACATGTATTCCACGTAGAATGCCTAAAGAGTTGGTGTGAAAGAGAAAGTACTTGTCCCATCTGCAGAAAAGGGCTCTCCTTCAGTTCAGAAATTGTCACTGAGGATGAGATAATTACTGTCGTACCCATATAAATAAAATGAAAATCAATAATGACTTTTAATGCAAACATTTGTGGGATATATCAGTAAACTAACTTTAGCTTGGTATCAGCCTACTTAAATATTATCATGGTTTAGCATTTATTCTATAATTCATTTAATCTTCTCTCAAACTCATCCAATTTTCTAATAAATCTATCTTGTTCTAATGCATCTGCATCTAAATATTCATGAATCTGCTGTACAATTGGACTAATGGAAATATCCTTTACTGAATTTGTTAATATCTCGGAAGGATCACCTCTTGAGTCTTTATATTCCTCCTTAAAGCCCTGAGAATTGATGGATGTATTATATCGAGGATATGCCAATATGTTGGGCTGAACATAGTCAGACACTTTGGACTTTAGAAAATTAGTATTATTCAGTATTTTTTCCTTCTTTTGGCCAGGAGGAATATCATTGGAAGCCTTCTTGTCAAACCCACCGATCATTGAGAAGTCGAATTCTGGAAAGGATTCATCATTCATAATGGGATTAAAAAGTATTTTTTGAAAAAATTTCAATACAAACACATATGAAATGTCAAAATATACAAGAAGTATTAAAAATTAGTTGGGTTAACATCTTTATTTATGCCTCTACTTTTCCTTTTTTTAACTTATTTTGATAGAAATCTAACTCTTCTCCTTGTAAAATATACCCATCTGCACTTCCACACTGTCCTGGTCGACTTGTGATAATAGCATAAGCAAATCCACGGCTGGCCATAATATCCAAAACCTTATCTGATTTGTCGGCATTTTTCTTGATCTCCTCTACAAATGGTTCTGCTGCAATCTTCACAACAGAGCTCTTTGTGAGTGTATTTGTTCTCATCAGCTCATTATGAGAAGGATGATAAACAACTTGCTCTATCTTGGCTGTAGATTTAAACCCCGTGGATAACAATTCAAACTGGCCTTCGTTCAAACGGAGCGCACGCTTTTTGAAGTTTCCACCCCGACACCTGACATCTTTCACACGTTCTTCTCCAATTTTTGTGGAAGATGGCTGCCGGCCCATCTGATTCTTCCTCTTCTTTTGCATAATATTCCTCTTTGCACCCGTCTTACTTCTCTTATGTCTACCGCAGTTTGTGATACCCATAAATGGGGGTGTTCTGAAAAAAATTGTAAAGAAAAAATTTTACAAAAAATTTGAAAATAGTAAGTAGGTTGTAGAGGATATAAGTGTCCAAAAGAATCAGCAGCTACCCATTGTGATATCTTCAGCAGACAGCTATATACATAATATATTCTTTCACGATATGTTGAACAAACCTTTGAATCTATTTGAAAATATTCTCTGCCAATACCTCTTATCAACTTAATTTTATTCATACTTAAACTTACTTGTTTTGATTTCATTTTGATCAACTGTTTTGGGTTTTGTTTCTGTAGTTCTCAACAAACTATACTCTACTTCTGGCTTTGGCAGGATCGAATGATTTTCCTTCAAGGAAATAACAAATCCATCGTAAATGGTAAGTGGTGTGACTTTTAAGTCTGAAACTTTAACAAATAAATCATTTTTCAATAGAAACAACATTCCTTGCATTTGCACATACAGATCGTCCTCATAAAAAGTACTGAAATCGACAACTCCACACGGAATATATTTTACTCTAAAATTATTGTTGAAAGACAAAGATTCATTCGACGATCCATTTTGATCAAATCCAATCTTACTTTTTTCTTGTCCAGTAGATATTTCGCCTAGAGTTATCAATAAGCAATTATTATTTGTAAATATTCCAACTTTACTCTCCCCAATAGAATATGTGTAGAATGGACCTATAAACAATGTGTATAAAGCCTGAGCATTTTCTTTTATCGAATCGATTCTATCATCTGGAAGAGGAAATATTTTTAAGATATTTTGGTGAAAGATAAAGATATAGTTGTTATTAATTCCTAGTAACTCTGCAGGTTCATCTAGAGAGTATATCTTGCCATTCACACCACATGTAACTACTGATTTGTTTGATACCACATAGTTCTTGTTGTAAAAAGAACCTAACGTACAAAACTGAGTATCCTTGATTTCAATCGGCTCCACTTGATTATCATGGTATTTGATAGAGATAATATTACTAACCTGACCGTCAATTGAAAGCATATATCCCTGAGGACCAAAGAATAGCAGATTAGCTTCTTTGGTATTGAAGGTGCCTGGATTTCTTGGAATAATACCAAAGTTTCTTGAAACGGAGTTGTTTTCATACTCTTTGCCTGCTGTCTTCGGATTAATGGACCTACTTTTTCTATGATCAGATAACTTTGGACAGGAACTTTCATCATCTTGGACACGTTTCCTTACATATCCACTCTTCTTTCCCACCACAAAGTCATCTGAATCACTAACATCTCTGTTTTGGCGATTATGCCTAATTATAAGTTCCGAATCATCTGAATCATTACAAGTTCTCTTACTCTCACAGGTTCTGTTCATACCACTTCCGTTTGAGTTTGAATATGCACTTATGATTTTTTCATGCTTCTTCTGCAAATACCTTCTTCGTTCTTGCTCTGCCATCTTTAATTTCTCAAGCTTTTCTTTACCCTTGTCGGCTTGGATTACATTCTCTTTATCCGAATACTTTATCCTGTCTTTGATCTTCTCCTCCACTGTTTTCTCAACCCCATACTTCTCATCAAACTCAGTATCACTTTTTTTAACTTCCTCTATTGCATAGGTATTTTGAAGGGCACCAAATTGTTTATCTTCCGTGAATTCATCAACTATGCTTATGTGGCCATTTTGGACAGAAACTAAAGAAGTTTTGACGAATGTAAAGGCAGATTCCACATAGCAGCTTGGTTTATTTTGTACATCTCCATAACTCAGCCTTTCAGGATATACATTTTTAATAAGTTTTTTAGAGTTAAGATCTACCAACTGTATGGTAACAAAGCCATCCTGCAAAATACTTATTCCTGCTACCCCACCCTTTTCACTGAACTGCATATCAACTACTTCTCCATCTGCTTCATAGAAAAGATTGATTACAGCAGTAGAATCAGCGCTGATAGAACCTACAAATAGTTTAGGCCCTTCAACTAAAAAGGGGATTTTGTTATAAAATATTTTGGGGGAAATAAAATCGAATGACTTTGGCAAAGGATGATATTTCGACCTATTGCTTGTGTCTCCGTTGTTACTCCTCAGTGTATATACTGTAACCCTATTCCTGAAATCTGTTACATATACATTCTTCCCAGTTGCTACAATTTTTGAAATCGGAAAACTATGCTGTATGGTTTCGTTCAGTTTGAACAGAATAGAGTTGAAAATATACTCATAGATTGTGGTATCTGTGGAGAAAAATAAGAATCCATTCTGAGAAAAGATTGAGGAAATGCCAAGGAATGTTGGCTGGATAAAATATGAAGTAGAATAGTGTAGAATATCGTTGAAGATGATGAAATCTGGAGTCTCACATTTGTCTTGAGAATTGAATTCACATAAATCACTCGTTTGAACATTTATGAATCGTTTATCAGAAAGTCTAAAAGCAACTAAAGATGTATTTGTTGAAAAGAACAGAAACTCATCAGCCAAGGCGAAATGTAGTACATTTGTTGATAGGTTTTGGGCATCTTCCCCAATTTGTTCTGAGGCTGGATATCTCTTTTCAATATGGTTGGTTGTGACTGCAAATTGGGATGTATTGCTCACTTTATCGTAGAATATGAAGGTATTTGATTCTAGAACTACTAGAAAGTGTAAATTTGAAGTAATTTGAGATTTCATAATGAGGGCGAAAAAGTTGAAAAACTTCCTAGATTGGTATTATAAATCCGGGCAATTTTAGAGGTAACTGTTACCATAACGGTAGTTTTATTGTCAAATGAATATACAAGCATCAAAGGAAAGTCGATGATCGGTTTTTTCAAAAAAATTTGTGTAAGGTCCAGTTTACCAGTATACTAAATATTTAATTTCAGCAAATAACAACCCCAATATATGCCGTCTTAGTCCAGTGGTAGGATTTTCGCTTAGGGTGCGAGAGGTCCCGGGTTCGATCCCCGGAGATGGTATCTAAATTATCTCTCTGATTTTTAGCCCTTTTATATTATGAAAAAGATTCCTTCGTTAGTATCAAGTTTTAGGGGATTCTCAATAAAGCCATCCAAATCCAGCATTTTTTACAAAAAAGAAGCACGAAACATACTTTCCAAGTACAATTCCAACGACAATAACTTTAAGTATCTTTTCAAAGAGTTTGTTGATATTGTAAAAAATGATTTAGATTTGGAAACGTTAAGGGGTGTAGTTAGTGACTTACAAAAATATATCTGCATGGAATTCAATAAACAGAATAGATTAAAGAGAACTATATTAAAAAATAGAAAAGAATATGAGATCGATTCAGAAAGCGAGACCACATAAACATTATCTGAATGGTTGAACTAGATGTAGTATATTTAATAATAAGCATATTTCTCATTTGATTTAGCCAGATCTTATTCAGAATATTCTAGAATGTCTATTTCATACCGATCCATTATTTCGTTTAGTCTAATAGTATCTATTTGACCATTTACAAAATTGATGGCCAAGCCTTCTGATTCAAATCGTCCAGCTCTTCCGACTCGATGTAAATAAATTTGTGGGGTTTCGGGAATATCATAATTTATAACAATATTAATGTCCTGAATATCAATTCCTCTCGATAAAATATCTGTTGTGCTTAAGATAGAGAACTCCTTATTTTTAAATCCGTTTAAAACAGAAATTCTTTCATTCATACTCATGTATGGAGTGATTGCTCTGCAATTTGGTAACTGCGACTCAATAAATTTGGCATTCTGAACTCTCTTGCAGAATATGATCATTTTGCTAATTTCAGCATCCTGATCAATTTTTCTACTGATAATATGCTTTAGATGCTGGATTTTCTCCGACTCTTTTGTTTCTAAGTAAAACTGTTTCAAGCCATGTAGGGTCAATTTTGAATCATCATCAACATAAATTTCAAAGGGATTCTTTAGAAGAGCTAGGCATTCACTTTTAGACCTCTTGGTTAAAGTTGCAGTAAACATTAAAATAGTTTTATTGAGAAAAATATGTTTCAGTGATTTCAGATCTGCAATTATCAGATCACACTCGTCCACGACAATCATTGAAAAATCGTTGGACAAAATAAAATCCAAAGATGCTTGAGGTATCCCATTGAATGGATGATTGGCAGTAGATTCATGACTTCTTCCATATGAAAATCGACCTCTATCTTGTTCAGATAAGACTTTTTCGATACTTTCTGGTGTTCCGATTAAAATATCGCTGGAAACTCCACAATCACTATATATATCTTCAATTTTCACATCGATCCCCCTACTAAACCTCTTATATTCGCTCTTTATTTGCTCCACCATTTCTACATTGTGAACAATCACTAGTGTCCTGGTTTTATTTTTTACAAATGCTTCCAAAGTTCCCAAAACAAATACGGCTGTTTTCCCTGTGCCAGATTTGGCTTGGCACAGTACATCCATCCCCAAAAGAACCTTTGGAATGGCAATAGATTGAACAGGTGAAGGGTTTTCAAAAGCTGCATCACGAATATTTTCCTGTAACTTATCGCAGAGATGGAGGTCCTTAAAGAGAACAATTCTATGAACAAAGTTCTCTTCCTTATGTATTATTGCATCCTCCTGAAAATCTTCTAACCCATCAATGTCATCAGTAAAATCAGAATGTGGCATTTATGGGTGAAAAAGAAATTAAAAAAGAAACTTATTTAAGACAAATGGTTAATTAGCAAACAAATATTCATAAAATATCATCTTTTCGAGATCAAATGAATCCATAAATATTAAAATCTGTCATGTATTGAATATGCCTATCCAAAGATATCTTGATAAAAATGGTAAAATTCTAGGGTAATCAACTATCCCATTTATTCATAATCACAAATAACAAACAAAACTCTTCTGTTATCGTGTATAGATGTTTAATTCATAGAAATTTTCCACTTCCGAATAGTCGAGATTGCCTATGTACTCATATACACCAACATCATAGAATCTTATGTGGGATTTAGGATGTGTGTATGGTCCAACCATTCCAGTTACATCACAAATCTTTTGATATGGTTTGAGAGAATCCCTTGCTAGTAGTGTATATGGATGGTCACTTGTAAGCAGCTTCTTTAGCTTTAATGGCTTGATTTTAACAGGATTCTTCGCAGTTTTAACCGAAGAGAGTACAAAATCCATGAGGGAAGGGGCGAGTAAAAAAGTGAAGTGAAAGAAAAATTCCTATATATTTTATTTACAAAACTTTCAATGAATAGATCTCTTCGTATATTCCATTACCTATATAATTTCAATAATAATTATGGATCAGTAGAGATCATATATATTTTCTAACATCAGCCAGTCCAAATGAGTAGTTTGTCTAAATGTGTCTATGCATATGCTGTCATTTCAAAATGATTATTAAGGGGCATTGTACCTGTCCAATAGTTTTTTTAATTCTCCTCTAAAACTTATTTTCATTAATAATTTTATTCGATGAATAAAACTGAACAACACTGCAAAGTTAAAGACAGAATAAGCCCTCTGAGTAACGATGGTGCAGGCTCGACAATTAAGCCCATCCACAGCTATGACCTAAGTAACAAGTCAATTCTACTCCATGCCGATTACAACACAAAATGTACCAAAAAACCAATTCTGAAGATACTAAAAAGTATTAAAACAATAAAAAATATTTTAAAGTACAAAAATGTCGAATTGGTAATATGCAGTCATTATGGTAGACCTTCTGGAAATAAACAAGATATGGAGGCTTATGATCTATCCTGTCAGTTTGAATACTTGTCAGCATTTTTTCCAAATTTGAAAAAGATTACGATAGATGATGTAAATAGCACAGGTATGTTAACTAACGGGAATAAGTCTTGTCATAACGACATCTATTTTACAGATAACATAAGATTCTATACAAACTCTGAGTTGCAAGAATTTGGAGATAAGTTTGACTATATCGTACTGGATGCATTTGGCTGTGCACATCGAGATATTCCATGGCGGAGAAATTCAACTAGACCAGAATCATTTATAAAAGAATGTTCAAATCATCCCATATTCTGTTTTGGAGACCTAATGCTTGAAGAATTAGGCAAAATTGACATATTGAAACAACAGTTTGCAGATAAAAAAAACATTCTACTTTTAGGAGGTGCAAAGTGCAAGGATAAGATAAAGCTGATACAATCGTATAAAGGTACAGTGTTTACGAGTGGGTTGATAGCATGTAGCTTTTTGAAATACCTTGGATACGAGATAGGCCAAACAAAGTGTTTTGATTGGTCTAATGAAGATTTAATCACTGATTCTAATACACAATCAGACTCCATACGAGCCTATGATGATATCACATTCAGCCATACATTTCAGAGTAACTATCTATCAAAGAAGCATTCAATAATAATCCCATATGATTTTACAGTAACTTCTGGTGATCATAAGAATGGAAGAAAGGTAGAACGAGTCGTAGTCTTCGACTCTATAGGGCCAGGTGACACTGTTATTGATATAGGCCAAAAGACTCTAGGCCATTTAAGCAGTATTTTGAATGTGGCAGATAGTGTTGTAATGAATGGGCCATTTGGATTGATTGAAGGCAGAGAAAACAACAGAACGAAAGAATTTTTTCAAAAATGCCCAAAAACAATAAAGCATAAAATGGTGATTGGTGGTGGAGAAACGGCAGACTGTGCTATAGAAACCTGTTTGAAAGGTGATCAAATAAATGAAAAAGAATTTCCAGACAACTATATGCATATTTCCACAGGAGGGGGATCGTTATTGACGATGCTGGTTGATAGAGAGATGCCTGGAATACAATGAATTAAATGTTTATATGGAATTTCCATTTTTCAACCCCAAAATGTCATCCAATCCAGAAAAATCTGAGGATGTTTCTTTAAAAGAGCTGTTACCAAATCTTTTGCTTGCCATTTCTAACGAATCGGAAATCATATTACAAAATTCAGAAACCTATTCGAAACAACCACGCAATTCAGTCGATTTTCTTATTGAACAATGCTTTAGGGGTATTTTAGAATTCTACAATTTTACAGATTGTACAGTTTTTGTGAATATCTTAAGGATGAGAGGGATACGAACTGCAAGAGTTGATGAAATATTGAGGGTGATAGATTTCATTAGATTTCCAGTCAAAAAATATGTTGATTAAGTCGTGCTATATATAAAAATGGTGTCAACTTTGAATGAAATACTTATGAATCCATCCTTAAAGAGTAATAAACTATTCTACTAACTAAAAATTCTTTCTGGACTTTCATTTATTTATCACTTTAGCCAATTCCATGATTTCCTTTGTTGTACTTTCAATATTCAAGCATACTCTTATGACACCATCCTGGTACTTGGTATAGATCCCTAGTTTATCCAAGTCCTCTTGTTTTGATTTATCAGATTTAATTAGTAAAATTGGTGAAGATGGATCTGAAACAATATTGTTTATGTTTTTGAAAGCAAAATCAATCAATTTTTTAAGTTTGCCATAAGGTAGATTTGTGTCTATAAATAGCAAACTGGCCTGAGTTAGAAATGCCGGAACAGATGCACTGAAGACATAAGAGTTAGAATTAATTCTTTGATATTCCACTGAATGTTTAGAACCACAAACAAACCCACCATTGCTTGGATATCCTAAGCATAATAAGCCAACTATAATATCAACTGATTCGTAGAATGAGGCTTCTAAAGAAATGTCCTTATATATAAATTTTGATATTTTATCACCTTGATTGATACTCGGAATTGGAGTTTTGGATTGACCACCCACTGATTTACTTGAATCCTGAGCATCTTTTATCAAAAATTCCTTTGGATGGTTTTTGGGTGGATGTGTGGCTTTATTGGATAAATGTTTTCGCTCATTGGCTTTTCTTTTCAGATTATGACTAAGTCCATTGATATTTTGGTACAAAAAAGGTATTGAAAAGCTTTCATCTATGATGATTCGTAGGCCATACTTTTCTTTATACTCTACTATCTTCTCTAAATCCAAATATTCTCCCGTTTTCATACACAATTTTTCCACGATCACCATCTTAAAGCTTGATTTCTCGGATGCAATTCTATTTTCCAAATCTATCAGGTCTGTAAATTCAGTCCGATAGCTTTTGGACAGGAGAACTCCACGTAAAATAGCCTCATTGCAGTAGCTCGAGTAGAATACCGTGTGCTTAGGCTTGCAATATGTTGAAATGACACTTTCTATAGTAGAAAATCCATTAGAATACATAATAGCATCATCCTTATTGAATATTTTTGCAAGTTTTTTCTCCAAATCCAAGTGCAGATCAATTGTTCCGTAAAATCCACGTGGCCCACAGGTTCCTATTCCATATTTCCTGATTGTATCCTCCAGAATTCCATGGTTCGAGATGGAATTTAAATTAAAAACATCAAAAGATAGAAATTTCCGGGAGTTTTTAGCTTCTGCAGTTGAATTTATAGTTCTGTTCTTACAGCCATAGTCCTCTTCTATCAATGGTTTAGGCTTATATTCCCTAATTAATTGCTCCTTAAGCTCTTCAGACAGTTGCAACTCTTCAGGAGGATTTTGTCTAACTCGATATCTAATGAGCAAATATGTAAAAACCATCAAAACAGACTGTGTAAATAGGGTGATTTTGTTTTCAGCTATATATTTTATTGCGATATTTTTCCAAAATATACTTAAAATTGTCATTTCCAATCCAATTTCAAATATTTAAATGCCTAATTTGAAACACAAGTAATCAATAGACTAAAAAGTATGTCGTATTATGAAACAATTAAATATCATCAAAGAAGTATTAAGTAATTCTTACAAAATTTATGATTATAGATGAAGTAGAAAAAGAACAAATAAATTTATCAATGTTATATATAAAGCACACTTATACAATTTAGCAACCATCTCAACTGAATGATAGAGTAGGGAAAGCTTGCAATGAGATAAATAATTCCAAGATGCTACTATGAATTCATGACAGTCTTTCTTCCTCTTCTAAAAATAACATTATTGGAAAGTTAATTAATATATCAATCTTAAAAAATTGAATAGTATGAATTGTTTCAAGATTTAATACAATTTATTTATAAGTTCAGATGAATCAAATACACAATTAGTATCATCATTTTGTGTTATGTAGAGTTTGTAAATTGAATAATAGGATATGGCTTTTGATGTATAAATGGCAATATTGATCACAATAATATGGATTTTATCGATAACTTTCTGCTCCCACATCTGGAGCTCATAACCTTATCGATACTATCTTTTAGTTAGATTGTCTTATATAGGTTAAACTCATTGATAAAACGATAATTTTGACCAAAATAGATTTCTATTATTGGGTATTTCTGAATATCGTGCATATGAAATTAGCACAATATGCTTTACCAATCTCATGATACACACTTTTATTACAAATCACTCTGATCTATTGATAAATAATTTATTTAACTTAAAAACCACCTTACTTTCCTCAATATTAATCATTCTAGTAAGAAAGTTCTGTAAGTAACTATAAATCCCATTACCGCTGTTATGACACAGGGCCAAACATACTTAGACATTATTGTATGGATTATACATGTAATGACATATGTAAACCATATATCTACAATTTTGAGTAATAGTTTGTACAATAGAATCATAATATAGTATAGAGATATCGCAACAATTAGTAAAATACCGAATAGCTTTATCACGTCGATAATTTCCATACTTGTCAAATTTACTAGTTTAAGTATGCAAAGTAGATCTAATAGACCAATGCTCATTAATACTGATTTGTAAATACCTTTAGAAACACCAAATGGCTTATCGAAAATATCAGATGATTTATTAGATAATGTCCATATGTGCAGTAGCAAAAGCCATATCATAAGTATTCCAAAACTCAAATACATTTTGTACTCGTCCAAACTAATTCCCTGATCGTACATATGGCTAGAAAACGAAAAAAATTACTTATATTTTCCAATAATCCCAAAAGGGATATCTAAAATATCCTAAAACTGATTTATAAAGAATTCATTAAAACTATAATTTGAAGCTTACATCATCAAATATTTTATTATACTGATAATTTAAAAAATGTTGTGTTTACCAAAAATATCAAATTGGTATAATTTTTCTAAAATGTAATAAGTTGACTGTATTATTATTTAAAGTATTTTGGCTTTGGCATATTATTTGTTGATAATTTCGTTATATTCAGTAAGACTTTGCTTAAAGCATAAGTTCTGAAAGTATTTATAAGAAAACTTCTATATATGAGTAGCTCCATGCCTTTTTATTGGTTGATCTCTGAACTATTAGTGAATGTAAAATGATTTCCTTGTTGGATCAATTTTCTTGATATGTTGGAAACAACAGATATCTGTTTAATAAAAGTGTTTATAAATATAGATGATAAAAATCATACTGTCATAGTATTCATAATGTTTGCTTATTAATCAACTTCTATATAACTTGTATAGACAATTCTTTTACTTTGATCTTTGTAAATAATCTTAACTATTAAAAATATATCAGAGAAATAAAACCTTGGAATAATGTTTTAATTACTGCAATTCACAACAGAAATATCTTCATAACTAATTAATTACTATCCATTACTCACCACTGTGGCTTCTAATCATGTTAATATTTTCATGACGTGGCCAAATGTTATCAGGTAAATTATTTTTTTGATTAATTGATTATAAAAAGAAAATTCTATGAGTAGCCCATGATATTTAATATCGCCTGCCTTATATTGTTATTTACAAGGAATATCAAATCTGAGGAGTCTTTACCAGATAGTAAAACAACACCACTTCTATCTCTTGATACTGTAGAAACAAATCTAGTACAAGCCACTGAAACAGTGGATGCTGGAGATAGTATAATAATAACACGTCTAGCTCTTGCGCTTGCAGCGGGAGATCTAGAAGAAGCCGTTAAAATATTCTCAGCTACTGGAGATAGTACAGCAACACGACCATATCTTTTGACAGCAGAAACAAATCTAGGACAAGCCGGTCAATCATTGCCTGAAGGTAATCCGACAACATCGGACTTTATTGCTATAGCATCGTTCACCACAAGACAAGCCATTCAATCATTGCCTGAAGGTAATTATTCATGGACATTGAAACTTATTGAAGGTGCATTGAGCAGTACAGAATCAGCCATTAAATCACTGCCTAGTGGAGCTTCTCTACTAAGTAGTGAAGCAACACCAATTGAATCTAATGTGGTAGTGAAAAATGAAGAAGCGGTTCAACCATTGTTGAATGGAAAAATTAGCCTTGAAGTTGCTAACGAAGGAGATGAAATCATCATTGATCTCTCTAACGAAGAGATCTCTTCTAAGCAACATAGTGAGATCAGGGAAGGAGAAAATTTGTTGGGATGTCTTCAAAATATGTCATCTGGTGTATCATCAGAATTTTTTGATAGATCCACTAAGGTAATAGCAATAGTAAAATCTCTCTGTAACAATGCGGTTTCACTGAATAATATGAAGGACCAAATTATGGCAAAGGGTAAGCCTGTTGCAGAAGCTGATTTGGCTGAAATCACAAAGTGTTTCCATTCATTTGATCAGGATCTTCAAGATATTATTGATATGTTTGATGAAATTAAAGACAAGATGATTGATCTCGGCTATCTTGGTAATGAGGGTGTTCGCCAATCATTTGAAAGTATGGATCTTGCTAAGAAGCGTCTTATGGAATTTAGGGAGCGCTTATATGAGCAAAAAGAAGAGTTCCTTGAGTACATTAAATAAATGATTTAAAGAATTTATGGCTTTCGAGATTTATGAATTTTTGTCTGATGAGGGGTAGTATTAAAATAAAGTATATGTGATAACAAATGTAGGGGAAATTTCTCATGGATTTTTATAGGCTATATTTAATTTCGTATATATCAAATAGTTAATTAAAAAAGTCCTTAATATTAATAATGGCTTTAATTATTCTAGCTTTCTGTGACTGGCATTTGCAGAAACTATGTATAGGACTATTCCCACAACTAAAATGCATATACCATATGCATTTCTTCTGCTCGGCTTTGGTGGATATGATGGAAGTTTTTTATCAAAGAAATTATTGATTGTTTCTATAGTGACTGATTTGATGGTTTCGTGAGTTAGGACTGTTTCTCTATAAAACCACTTTGATGTGAATGGGTCAAATACCGCTATTCCGGGCACTTTAACCTTATCAAGAACTTGCTTTTTAAATGATGGGTATTTGTCAATGTCAAGGGTTGCGAATATAATGTTGGTGTATGGTGTTCCAAGATGCCTGTCTGCACTGATTTGGTTAAATTGGCTTACATATCCTTCGGAATGGGTGAGTAGTAGAATGACTGGCTTAATACCATGGAAGACAGAATAGAAATTCTCATTGCTAATGTTGGTGACATAAGGAAAATGGGAGTGAAATATCCATTGGATTATTTCGTCATTCTGCTCCAGCTTGAATGGGCATGGATAGAAAGCCCCATGCTTATAAACCATCAGATGAACCATTTCTTCGTGGTCTCCATTGGTTGACTCCTCTTTTGGAATAAATCCCGCCTTCTCAAACATTATTGGATCATTTGATCTATAAATTGTGGCCTTAAACTTGAATTGTTGTGCCAGATCATTAAAGTAGTGGGAAGCTAAATCATAGTTCTTGTACAAAACCACATAAGATGGCTCCCCGTTATTGTGAAGCTCAGTTACTTTTTTCAGCTCGTTAAATGCGATATTCTGGAAATTTGGTTTGTATAATCTCTCAGCAAAAGCCTCTAGATTATTTTCCGTAAGTAAATCTTCCGAGTATGGAACAATTGTACCGTGGTTGATTGCCGTAATGTGTGGGAACGATTGGATGTTAAACCTGGACGATACGTGTGTGACCTCTGCAGAATGAACCTCCCCAATATTTACTCTGCCCTCAAATTTCTTGGCCAATTCCCTGACTGTTTTTCGTGTCTCATCATTATAACTATCATAGAACAATATTAACCATTGGCCACTAAAACCACCTAGAAAATCCTTGGACTTTAACTGGGTTACCTTTCCACTTTCTGTATCGATGCTTTGCTTAAATAACTTTGGATCCACCTTCAAGGACTCTGCAACCCATTTCGACAGCTCATTATAGTCCTTGTAGCCTATAGTCTTACCAGTTGATTGTTTGTCCTTGGTAACTTCTATGGTGGGGAAATGCGTGATCCCCTCACACTCACAATCATTGCACACTATTTCCCTGTACTTTACTGGCAGTTCAGTCTGATCAATCTTGGTTTTAATTTCGTTCAATACAGGCTCAATTCTCTGGCATGCCCCACAATTCTTAAGAATATACTTATTAAGAACCAATCCATCAGGCAAAAGAGTACATTCACTTGCAAGTATTTTATGAAACAGGGTGAGAAGAGCATAGTGTATCATGTGTTTATTTGTTATACCTATTTTTATAGCTTTTGGGATAAACAATATAAAACCTGGTTTTAGCCGATGTTTCTAAAAAGTAATCAATGTAAAACATAACATTAAGCAGAGCAATTATAAAGGGATCAAAATTGCTATACTATGCATGGCTTTATCAGGAATAATTACTCCACTCAAGAAAATTTGTTTCATATTACAAAATATATTGCTTCCATCGAATAATGGCGTTAGGTGTGTTTCAATTTAATAATATTAAAGGGTAAATATTTCGATGGTGACGAGAATAAATATCCTTTAAAATTTTAATTTATATGATTTTTCATTATTTTAGCAGATTTTCTCTTGTTTATTGCTAAGAAAAAGTTTTAAACAGTGAATAATGGAGTTCTAAACCAAAACAGTTGAAAAAATAAAGTACACTCACAAAAATTGAATATTTCAAATTTATTATTTGACTCTTGTTTGAAAATAGTTTCTTGTTCCAATTAGCTTTAGTTTCTGAATAGCATATGAAAATTCTCTTTAGAGTCCTTTAAATATTATTTCTCTGCACTGCCGAAATAAAAGTCTTCTTCCCCGGCAGTGTTGAGCTGGTCAAATGCATGGTTTAGGGTTTCATTGACAACATCAATAGCATCATTTTCTGAATCATTCTGTTGTTCATCTAGTTTGTTCTTGTAGCATTCTACAGCTTGCTTCAAAACCGAATTAATCCCAACAAGTTTGATGGTGTTTTGAAATGAACTGTTCTCAACATTCAAAAACGCTATTTTGACTGCCAATTCATTGTCTTCGTTTTTTCCCTTCCAGAATGGATCTCCAAACGAATTCTCATCAAACTCTTCGGGCAGAACAGAATATTTGGATTTGAACTCGTCCGGAATCACACTGTAGTCTAAATTATCAATATCCACCTGGATTTTACACCTTTTTATCACTCCCCTCACTGTAAATTCTACATATATTGAATTGATCAGGGGTGTAACATGCTTTCTCTTTTCAATATCCCCTGGAAATATTTCATCTCGGAAATACTTGCCTCCCTTGGTGGATTTGTTGATGTTTCTATAGGAATCAACCGCTCTTTGGATCAATCCTTTTTTCCCATACAGAAGTACTGGATTCAAAGAAACAAACTGCCATGCTAGTCTATTACATTCTGTCTCATAGTTCCATCTGTTTCCTGTGTATCGTTCATATGGAATATTTGCACGGGGATAGACACAATTGTCTGCCTTGAACTTTTCATTCAACTTGGTTATATCAACCGATTCCAAATCAAATCGAACACAGAACTCATTCTCTTCCATGGCATCTTTCGGCATAGAATTTAAAACAGATTCGCTCAACTTCGTATTATATTTAAATGCAAGCCTTTCTTCGCCATCAACAGTCTTTATATATGGCTGTGAAGCTGGCAAGTTTACTATTTTCCTTGTTGTTATCTTCCTAGGTTCGTCACCCTGCTTTTTTCTTTTTCTCTTCTCTTTTTTCTTCCGTGGAATATTTAAAAAATTTTCATCATTTTTTAAAGAATGGCTGTATATATCGTCATCAACGTAATTTTGTAGTTTCAAAGAATTCAAGTTGTTGTCCTCCTGCATTAAGTTCTCGTCGCTGTCATCAATTGCAGAAAATGCATTCTTCATTTCTCTATACATACCCCTTCTATGAAAAATTTTAATTTAAATTGTTGAGAATTTTGAGGGGGAAATTGAAGGGAGAAACTTAGGAGGAGGTTAGGAGAAAAGGAATTATTGAACTAGGCTTGCAATGACTGTTGACAGCAACTACGGATATTTTTATCAAACTATCAACAAATATATCAGTACTATTCCCTTAATGGTTGAATATGGGAAATGGTATTTACTGCTCATAAATCTAACCATGAAGATTCGATTAGTTTTCAATCAAATCGATACTAATAGAAGCTATATAAAATACAATCGCTAATATTTACGTAAATAGGCATGGGCTTCACAATATAAAAAAGTTTATTAAGATTTCATATTATAACACTGTTGTACGAAAATTTTCACAAAGTCCTGTAATACTTAAGTTTCGCTTCTAATTCTTGAATCTTTTTCTTTAGCTCTCTCTTCTCAGATAGATTAATAAAAACATCCATTTCTTTTAACTCATGCTCCTCCTTTAAAACACTATTTTCTCTTTTTAAGATTTCATTTTCTCTCTTAATCGTCTCAAGCTGGGATAGAATAGTTTTAAATGTAAATCCATACTCTTTGGGCTTATTAATTCGTTCTATATCCGTTTTTATTGCATTGTGTGTTGTAGAAACTGATGCCATACTTGACTCAGGAGTAAATCCCATTTTTGATAAATCGATCCTATTCTCTTCGGCATCTACTATTTCTAAATTAGATCCTCGAGCATGATTGCCTGAATTCCTATCAGAATCGAGAAAAATACAAATGAAGTCTGTGCATACTATATTTGGAAGGGGTTCTTCCGTGTGCTTCGGAGAAATTCTTCTTTCCAACAAGCTTTGGTTAAGTTGTTTAGTTTTTATCTGAACATTATTGATTTTCCACTCCAATTCTCCTGCAAAATTACTTAGTTTGGATAATATGCCCATCTGTGATATTCGGATATTTTGAATTATTTCAGAAAATTCATCAGAATAAACCTTAGTTTTATTCAGATAAAATTCCTCCATAGTCTCGTTATTTATTCTTGCCACTGTATTAGTTATTGACTTTGCTACTCCAGAATTGTTTGGAGATATTACTTTGGAGCTCCAGGAAGACAAGTCATTTGGTCCATTCTCATTCGGATCTTTAATAACATCCCTCATATCTCCCTCATCTATTTCTCTATTCTCATCTACTTTACCATTTCTTTTGGCTCGAAACTCTTTACTGATTCGAGCCTTCTTTCTCATGTTTGAATTTGGTGACATTTATAAAACTTTTAATCCTTAAAATGCAACCAGAAAAAAATAAAGAATTGGAGATTAAAAAGAGAGAAAGAGAAGATAAAGGCATAGAAAATATTCCCAACCAAAATATCTATGGTTCTTTTGTAACGGAAAAGCTCATCCCCGAATCTAATTATGCAGAAATGAATCAAAATTCTGAAAATATTTCCAATACCGATTTAATGAATCAGGAAGTGAAAAAACAAGACAAAATAAAGAGAAGTAGTTGTAAACCAGCGAGTAAAAAGTATCCAGAGGATCAAAACCAGGATACTTTTATAAATGGACTTAACTTTAGAAGAATAATTCTATCTCTGGATAAATCAAACACCATAAAAATCACCTGCAATATTGATGTACAGAGCATTTGTACGCTAAGCATACTACTGCAGGTGTTGAAAAAGGAATTTATCAAATTTGAAATAGAGTTTTGCAAACTTGATCATAACTTAATACTATTTTCAGGGGAAAAAAGATATTTATTGGATGATAGAGTTTGTGGTAATTTGTGTGGTTGTGGAGGAGAAATAAACAGTTGTTACTTAACCTACAAGTTAGCTAAATCTATCAATTTTCTAAAAACAGAAACCATTTGGCCTCTAGTTTCGTTGTTTTCATTCTATAAATCGATAGATTTTTATGGATGCTGTGATTTCTGTACTGAATTGATGAACGAGCTGGAGATGCAATCGAAATTAGTTGAGGGAAGCTTACGAATTAAAGAGGTTATTAACCTGCCGTTTATTTATTCAAGCAATCTGTTTCTGGCAATAAAGAATAGCTTTAGAATTATTTTACGTAAAAATTTACTGAAGAACCCAGATCGCAAGATTAACGAACATTTGGCCAAGAATGGAATTTCCATTGCAACCTCTAGAGAGCCTTATAAGAATATTGATAGTCATCAGAAGAAGCAGATGGAAGATGTGTTTGGAGTCAAACCGTTTTTTGTGGTTAAATACGATTATGACTTGGAGATTCAGGGCATTGAACAGTTCTTCATAATTTTGTTTTATTTACACAAGAATGTACCACTTTACGCCTTGCTTTCTCTAAATAAGCGGAAATATATGGATATTCAAAAATCATGTAAAATTTATCACAAATCAATTTTTTTATTTAAAGAATTAATTAAAGGGATTCAGAAAACCGAACATATAATGATATTTACCCTAAAAGGATCATTTTGCAAGGAATTGAACAAGGAAGAGAGTTTGGGGAATTTTGCAGACACCGAACAAGTGAAGGATACCTTACGATGTGGCAATACTGTAACAAACAAGCTGTCAGTCTGTAATTTTGACATTAATATGCTATTCATTCTGAGCCATATGATTGATATCTACATAAACTTTAAATTTGAAGATCAATTTTCATCAATAATCCTTTTGGATTGTGGTGACAAGCTAGTTATGTTTAGTCGCAGCTGCAGTTTCGACTTTATTGATGAAGATATTTCACAAAAACCCGATAAAAATATTTTGATCATAGATTCGAAGAATATGAAGACAGTTCTGCGACAAATTTTAGCTGGTGAAGGAAGAACTGGAGAATGGAATGCTGATTAGTAACCATTAATAAATTGTTTATCGAGTTAGTCATATATAGTCCATATACGAATTCTTAGTAATATTCACTTGAAAGTTTTTAGTTGAAAAAATTTTTTGTAGCCCCAATGAGAATTCACAAATGTTGGTTCTGCTCAGCAAATATTTATCCCGGGCATGGAACTAAATTTGTCCGTTCAGACTGTGCAGTGTTTATGTTCTGCAGATCCAAATGCTTTAAGTTGTTTAAAAAAAGATTGAATCCCAGAAAGATTAGATGGACCCGTATTTCCAGAAAGGCGTATGGTAAAGAGTTGGTGGATCATCCCATTTTCCAGTTTGAGAGAAGAGTAGATGAGCCTAAAATATACAACAGAGAAACGATGCTAGAAACTATCGAAAATATTCCTCGAATTGCACAAGTGAAACAAGTTTTGGAGGATACATTCATTAAAGAAAGAATATTGAGTAGAAAAGAGGAATCTAAAGCACGTGATTTGAAATTTATAGAGGCTCACAAGAGATTGCTGAAGAATTTTGTAAAGGGAAAGGAGGAAAATACCGAAAAAAAGCAACAGAAAGACAAGCAAGTAGAATACGAGATTTGCTAAAAAGACAACCTTTAATAGCTATATAAGAGCCATATTTATTTAATCAGCAATAAATTAATAATAAATGTGATTTTTTATATGAGAAATTCCTTTCATTCTTAACCTTACTGTTCTAATTATTGTAATCACATGCTTAAACTTTATATTCAAAGACCCTCTCCTCTTAAGAATTTGACGGCTTGTTTCTGGAAAAAATTCTACATGATGTTTAAAAATCAATATCCTATTACTCTTATATTAATGATATTTATTGGATCATTGTTGTTTTTTCTATATTGAAAATCCCATCCAGGAATATTCTAATATCATTCTTCTTTCTCTTAAAACAGTCGTTTTGGATTGTTGCTGCTGTTTGGGAGACATCTTCGATGTTAATTCCTTCAATGATCAATATATCTTTGTTCTCTGCAATTGAGGCCACTGATTTTCCTAGAACTTCAAACATTCTTGGAACCTTAGAACCCAAGAAGTTTCTTACTATGACTTTCTTACCGTTATTCTCTATACTCATATTTATGGAGAAGTGCTTATAGACCGCCTTGATGGAATATCTAAATCCAGTAACAACTCCATTGGCATTGTTT
Source organism: Medioppia subpectinata (assembly GCA_905368565.1). Classification (NCBI taxonomy): domain Eukaryota; kingdom Metazoa; phylum Arthropoda; class Arachnida; order Sarcoptiformes; family Oppiidae; genus Medioppia; species Medioppia subpectinata. The sequence goes on from CAJPIZ010000008.1 coordinate 64,405, forward strand.
TTGAGGTGTGAAGCAACAGTATTAAGTGTATTATTCTTCCTACGATTTCCGTGCCAACTTGCAATTTTAATCTGTCCATCGACAATTGAGAATGTAAAGTTGAATTTCGTAGCATCATACTCCTGAGATCCTAGAGGCCCCTTAAACTTAAATACTTTGTTTTCCAAGGCAACCTCACATTGTTCTGGAATCTTTACAGATGCTTCTTTTAGTAAAAGGACAGCCATGGGTAAAAAATTGGAAAAAAATTTATTTGAAAAAATAATAGGAATAAAGAAGATCTCTTTGATGATATTGTACTAACATATGAAATGCTGATTGATAAACTACAGCCAAAGAAATAAATATTAAACTCATTCGAAGGAAAGGATATGCTACTAAGAGATAAAGGTATATTAATAGATGAAATTCTGTCGTTTCGGAATCATAATCAAATATATTGTTTTCTACTATCAGATTTATAATAACATTTAAAACTTATTAGATATACTTTAAAACTTTTGCCAGAATTTACAATTTTCATCATAATCAGCACCAAATCTCCCAAAACGATTCATTCTTTATTCTGGAACACCAATGCAGGCAATGGATGCTTCCAATCAAAAAGATTCGTTAATAAAACTATTTTCACACATAACTACTACATACCATTTATTCCAATCTGTCCAAAAAATACAATATTTTCTCCTCTAATAAATATCATTTTCTCCTCTATTTCGAGTAACACGTTCAAATGTTCATCAAATCCATCCAGTATTCCAATGTATTGCTCTCCTGATCTCAATCGGACACTGATAACATCATTCAAGTAAACTTTTAATAGGTCCGTTGGGTCTGAAAGCATAGAAGGGTAGTAAAAAATATTTTAAAACTATGTATTACTCCAAGATAGTTTCTTTTCCTAGGCATATCTCTTCAAATAATGAGAATTTTTTATTCCACATAGCTATTTTTAATCTGAATAGAACATACAATAGTGTCCTTGACAAACTACTTTCTAACAATTTATATAATTAGTTTGTTGTCTTCTTATTAAGTATTTTTACCCTTTAAAATGTCCAGATTTTTTCAAAATTTAGATGATGAAAAAGATGAAGTTAAAAAAAAGTCAGCGGTTCTGTTTGAAGAAGCTACTAAAACTACAAAGAAGGAGAAGAAACTAAAGGAATTGAGGGATAAAGTCAGAGAATTAATTTCCATGAGGAATAAATCCAAAAATGACCAGAAGCAATTTGAAAAGAATATGAAGAAACTCCTGGCAGAAACAGTGAAATATCGAAACTATTTCGATAGACCAGATTCTATTGGACAATATCAACTACCCGATTTTATCTTAGATTGGTTTGATGATTCGAGAGTTCAAACTAGTGAGAATTTGAAATTGTCTATGGAGGGATTTTTTGATGAGCTCAACGGAGCACAGGAAGAAGTAGTATCAGACTCCAACTTTATTAAATCAGAACATCAGTCAATTACACAGAAAAAGATATCCTTGGAATCTATTCTTGATATGAATGATGAAAAGAAGAAGGAAGAACTGTTAGTAAATTATTTGGATGGATCCGAATTATTTGAACAATCAAAAGCTATCATTCCACTGTTCTCGATTTATTTGAGGAACAGAAATATAGATGGGATGATTTCCACACTTAATAAAGGTATAAATATTTATTCACAGGTTGATGGGCATGATTTAAGTGCCTCCATATCTAGCAAAAGCTCTCCAAATAACCTAGATCAATTCAGTTTAATTTTTTCTAACAATATTGGCAATTACCTGACAAAAATATACGATTTATTGGAGGATAGTGGTATGGAAGGTAAATATTCAAATCTGCTTGAAAACATAGATAAAGTTTTCCCTGCAATTTACAAGAATAAAATGCTGGAATTTCAATTTATAAAGCTACAAAAAACTATAGAAACTGATGATACGCTGTATAAATTGCTGTATTTGGTCAGGAGTGGTGATTATGAACGAGCAAAGGAACATTACCAGGAGTATTTTGTAAAGATGAACATTGATGAAACAAATTCTAGATCAATTTATCAAATTCTTTACGAATTTGGAATAGCATCGATTAATAGCAGAGATTTCTATTTATCATTTGAAGTATTTAATCGAATTATCAATAGCAGTATATTCAATCCTACGGTGATCAATAACAAGCAGTTGCTATTGAAGAATAGTGCCAATATAATTGATGGTAGGAATTTACAATATAGTAATGTCAACTTACTACTTTCTGTGCTGTGTGTCATTTTAAATGAAGAGGTAGAAAACACTCCGTTTTTTAGCACATTCCTTGAAAAGTTCAAGTCATTTGACTCCAATTTATTCATTCTGCAATCTTGCGACTCGTTTGTTGAAGTCTATCGATCGTTCTACCTATTTAATATGTTTGATTACGAATCCAGTTCAAAAATAATAAAGAACATCTGTGGAGTTGATTGCTTTGAAGAGTTGAAGGGTCAAATTAATAGAAAGATATTAAATGAGAATTATTAGAATTATTTAAGAGTTGAATAGCCATTAGAAGGAAGTTTGAAATAGATTCTGGAAATCGATATGTATGTCTGGAATAGGGTAAATAATGAGCCGATGCCCATGTAACCGGGACAGAATATATTCTTCATACATATTTGTGTTTAATGGATTGTTTCCTTCGATAAGCATATTTTCTGATTAGCTCATTCCTTAAAAATAATCGTAAATGTATTTATTTATTATTACAGTCCAGTTTATCTTAATGTTTTAAAGTTTATGATATAATTTCTATCTTGTTTGTCTCAATCATTTGGAATCCAATTGAAATTAAAATGTTGTAGAAAATTAAGTTCGCAATAAAGAGAGGTAGATATATTACTGTCATTATTAGCTTGTTTTGCTCTAATATAAATCCTATCAAAGATAGAATTAGATAGAAGAAAAGAAGTTTGTTTTTTAAGGTACTCATTTGTGGGTAAATAAAGGTTTGAATATTTACAAACATTTTGATCTTATAGTTAATGTGTAAAACAGATTATTTTGATAAGATGCCAACAAAAAGAGTTTAATTTACAAAGTTTATGATTAAAAATTAGTACCAGTATATGTAATTTACAAACAGACATGGTTTGGACTATACAGATGCGAAATTTGTACTATACGATATGTACATAGTCAAAGTGGAACTAGACAATAATCCTTCTTTCATAATACTTCTTTGTAATAATTATTCCATCGTTTAAATTATCTTTTTCTTTTTTCCCCGATGGACAAAGAGAAATTAGAACAAACAGATAAACTATCCAAAGCAACAATTACTTTGCAGAATAATATTACAGAAACTAATACGATGGAAAATGCCAAAAACATTAGCTTACATGTCTCTGATTTTCGTATTTTAAAAAATCCATTACAAAATGTAACAAATATCAAAAAAAAACAAAGGATTTTGGAGAAGAATTGCAGATATGTTGAGAAAGCTTCCAAAAAGAGCACAGGTGTTGATGAGAAAACAAACCACAATAAAACAATTGTTTCAAAGCACCTGACAGATGATGAAATGAGAGTTCAGACAATTCATCTAAAGGTAGAAAAGAGGGAGGTAACTGCAATGCTGATATACAGAGACTCTATTACAAAATATTATGAGTCTATTGATAAAGCTAGTGAATTTGTGGCAAATTCGATTGATTTTTCACAGAGATCAGCTATGGTAGATTGGATAATATCAACACATCTAAAACTAGGATTGGTGAGTGATACATTGCTTTTGTCAATATATTTTATAGATTTATTCTTATCCAAAAAAACACCCCCAGTATCCAAATTGCAGCTATTAGGATTATCCTGTCTTTGGATAGCTGCAAAGATAGAAGAAGTGGAGTGTCCTGATCTAGGTAGTTTTCTATCACTCGAGCCATCTATTTCAGCCATGGAATTGAAGAAGGCAGAGAAGTTTGTACTACACAGTGTTGATTATCGATGTGATTTTGTCAATCCATTATTTTTCCTAAGAAATGTATCTCGAGCCAATAATTTTGAATTCAAGAGTAGAACAATGGGTAAATATTTTGTAGAGTTGATGATTTTGAATGAGGAATTTAAGAAGTATACCAATAAGATAATTGGAACAACAGCCATTTATCTTTCTAGGAAGATCTGTAAGACTGATGAAAATATTAATTTATTCTTTAAATATTCCAGAATTGAAAGAAGAGAGATGAAAGGATGTTTTGAGGATTTGGTAAGTCTAATCTATAAAAAACCGGTTTATGAGAATTTAGAGAAGAAGTATTCGCATGGAAAATACCAGAAACTGAATGAATATGCACGAACATATGCTCAAGAGAATTTTAGCTGAGTGATAAATAAAATACACAATATTAAGGTTTAGTAATCTGATTTGTAATAAAGTTTATTGTTGTCACCTGAATATTACTTATTTTTGACTATGAGGAAATACCATCGGCGGCACCTATGGAAAATATTATGTGTTGGCACTATTCCATGGTGAAGACTACACTTAGTTATTGAATTTGAAATAATAGAAAAATACAATGAATCTGTATTAACTCTTATGCAAGAACACTTAGGAAGTATTGTTTTTAATTAATTTATTTCTTCATAGGGAATTTAAAATATACCGACAATAGTAATGCTACTACAAACATTCCTACTAATATAAATGGTCCAGTTAAGTCATCATATGGCCCAGGATCTTTCTGACGTATTTTCTCGGCTCTCCAATAATACAGGAAAAGAGAGTAGAAGGCAAATATGATGGAAACTACAATTAGCATCATTCCACAATACCCAGCAGATCTATCACCAATACCCATCATAGCTGTACCAATACCACCTAAAAAGATGGCAAATTGGACCCAACTTAAGAAAGTTCTTTCGTTTGCGAAGAAAACCTTTGGTTCTACTCTCACTGGAATGGCAATGCGCTTGTCTCTGAGTAGAATAGGAGAGTCTGTTTCGCTATTAATGATTTCGCTGTCAATATCAATGATCAAGCTATTACCATTAAGTTCTTTTCTAGATTTTATATCACAGAACGAATCCTTTCTAATATCAGTTTTCATCTGTGGCAACCAGTAGGGGATATCTATAATTCCAGGAAATAGGATAGCAGCCCCATGAATAAACTTGCTAAACTTATGCACATGTTCCACATAGCTGGAGTTGATTAAATTCTCAATCCATTCAGGCCTCGATTCGTCGAGACTCTGGGTTTTTACTTCCAAAATGGCATGTGGGAATCTAACAATTTGATCGTTTGGTATGTGTCTGAAGGGCCAATCTGTACCCACATCATTTCTTCTCCAATTGCTATCGTTGGTATTTATGTCATCCTCCTTAATCATGCATAGATTGGTATCTAAGCTAATTCTTACTGACGAATCGTTAGGTAATTGGAATGCAATTCTTTTATAAAATGTTCTAACCTTAGGCCTTAGATTCTTATTAATAATGGCCGATTGGATTTCCAAATATAACTGCTTTACATCTTTCCCGTTGGTTTGGAGGACATGATCCCACACATCTACTCCTTTGATATAGTTATTTACTAAAGATTCTTCGATTTTAAATCGGAGCTTCTTAGATGAATCTCCAGTCCAAGAATCTGAATGCTTTTTTCTTTCAATAAAGACGTAGTTGCCACTAGAAACATTGTTGGTATAAGTAATGGGATTTGTTTGGCCATACCATCTTATTCTAATTGCCTCAGCACCTTGATTTTTCTTTAATCTGCCAAGATATAGATCAAAAGAATCGTTATCAAAATAAACTGAGCTGACTGTAGTATCGTGAGTCAGATGATTCCAAGCTGAAAAGGGAGTGTTGTTGCCCATATCATCAGTCTTACTATTATCGCTTTTGTTTTCATTAAATACATATACAGGTAAATTTCTCACAATGCTCATTTTTAAAGCCATTAGATTCTCATTATGAACCCAATACTTTTCAGTCTTTCTTATAAATGAGCAACTGCTTTCTCTTTCCTTTTTGATTTCTATTTGCTTTAATTTCAATCGACTTAGATTGTAAATGATTTGGTCCAAGTTCTCAATCTGCTGGATTTGTAATTTGAATTGATTCCTATATTTGTTATATAGTGAGTTGTTGGTAATATTAATTGCTTTCTTGTCATGGTATTTTAATAACTTTTTAAACCCTACAATGTTGATGCGAATAAACTCTGCAAAATCTTTTAGATCATCTTGAATTGAATCAAAAGAAATGCAACCAATGATTGTAGAGTTATCACTACTGACAAGATCGTTACTACTACCATTACATTTTGATTCTTCATATTCTCTAATCTGCTCTTTAAAATACTCAGTCTTTTCGTTTACGAATGTAAATACTCTTATAAATTCCTTTTCGAAATTATCCTGAAATGTATTGAGCTTTTCTTTGGTGAGATTGTCTTGAATTTTCGATTTCAACTCTGAATACTCCAGATATTTCCCCAGGTAGTTTCTATCTGCATTTCTTTCTAAATACTTGCTAAATTTCATAAGAAACAAAAACACAGACTATTTATAGAAAATATAAAACAGTTTCTGATATGAAACCGAAACAAAAAACCATTACATACTATATGAACTATATTTATAATATGCATCGTTAATATACTACTTTATATCTGTTGATTCCTATAATAATATGTTTATTTCTTCTTTTAATGCTTCAATTTCTATACCTATACAACTATTCAGTTGACTAATGATTCCTGTTTCATTATTGATTATTTTCAAAATGCTCTCTAACTGGTCTGTAATATTTGTTGACATTGAGGAGGGGCTGGAAATGCAAGTCAATAATTATACCACTAAATCTATACAATTCAACATGCATGGAGGATATCATTCTGTAAACATCCGGTATCATACTATCATCTTTCTAGTGAATGGCCTTATTTATTATGCCCTTCTATGTTTATTTACTTCCTACTATTGTCCATATTAATTCCAACAGCTTTTCTACTTTCGGAATATCTACCAGTGACAAGTGTTACACTCAATCTAATTCCTGTAAAAGGATCAATAGTGTTTATTATTATATTTGCTATAATGATACCCATTATAATATTTAATGAGATTATTTGGAACAACTTAAACATTCAAAACAAGGAATCTGATTCTGTTGTATATCTAATTATTCACTCTGTTTTGACAATATTTGTTACATCCTCCATATCCTACTTATATAATCCCCACAATCATAAATACCATGCCATTCATCTAGTTTGTGCACCAATTTTCTTTTTAGATGTCTTACAGGATTTAATTCTACCAAACAACAATTTATTCACTATTCCATGCTGGGCAATACTTTATATCATCTACTCCATAATTATTATATATAATGATACAGCTACCAATATTGGCAGTATATTCTGGCTTATTAATGATATTGTGGACTTTATACTAGAAAATAAAATAGGTATTTTGACTGAGTTCCTAATTTGTGGTTTGGTAGGGATACTGATGGGCATTATTTATAAAGAAATGATATTCCAAAGATTATTTCATGGATGATATTGTTATACCAAGATATATGAATACAAAAACTATCTTGGCTGATAAACTAAATAATTAGACAAATCAAAAAGATTTAATAGATGTAGTTGTAGTTAAGATTTTATAATAATTGAACTAGTTAAACTGAGCCATAATTTAAATATATCTATAGTTTTAATATGCATAAAATCTTCATGTAGTAAATAACATGACCAACTGTCAATATAAATTCCAAACAGAACAGCCTGAATTTTAGTCTTAAAATAATAAATATAGGTGAATTCGTTTCAGTAATGGTAAATTACTCACAAAAATATTATTGGTTTCTTGTGTTGTGATTATTATACAACAGCATCGTTGATTGTGATATTCTAGAAATCTATAATAAAAACGAGAGGAATAAGCATAGGGGCAATAGGATACAAGGATAAAAAGGAAAATAAATTACTAGAAGATAAATGGGGCTTGTAGCAATATATGCTTATACTCTGTCTCTTATATCATAAATATGTTCATTTTATTTTTTCAATAACCCTCTTCCAAATGCTTTCTTGCTTCTTAAATAGAAATTTATCTAAAACAGTGAACTTCTTACTAAAAAATAAGATACAGTTTTCTAGTACCTCCACAAGAGAATGCAAGGATGAACTCAGAATGGATCAATTAGAACATTTGAAAAAGGAAAAGTATTTTGTCTATTATAAAGCAAATAATAATTCCACATTACTAGCAATCACTTATCAAAATCTTTTTGAATTTTACCTGGCATATTCATCACTTCTATGTGAGTGCAGTAGAGAGAACATAAACAAGTTAGTATTTTGTAAATGTTGCAATTCAATAGATAATTTTGTTAGAAATAACAATTTGCTAAATAGTGGCCAATTTAACGGAGAAGTATTTATTGAAGCGAGTACTGACAATATAGATGTTGGTAATACAGACCATTTGGATTCGTTTCTATTATTTCTTTACGCCAAAGTTTCTACTAGAAAGACAGCCTACAAATTACTCCTAAGTGTTATAGAAAAGGAGCCATATTTTTATGAGGCTATTGAACTGTTATCAACTGTTACCCCATCAGATGGAGGAAACTTAGATGCAGTTGTCCAGATTTCACCACTATACATCTATTACTATGCTCTGCTGGTTGTAAATGAGCAGTTTGAATCGAAAAATTTCAATGTTAAAAGCCATTCACACACGTTAAAGACTAACAAAACAGACACTCTATGTAGCATAGAACCTACAACTAACATAGACAGTGTAATTGACCATATTTCAGATCAAAACTTAGTAGCAGCCTATCTCTATGAAATTGGTGAGTATGAAAAATCAGAAAAAATATATTCCCAAGACTTCGAAAATAATCATCACAATCTGGGCACAACAGAATGTAATGGCCTTGATTTTAGGTATTTTGAAAGATATTCCCTAATTTTATACAAGAAGGGTGAAAATGAAAAGTTATGTAAACTAGTTAAAGAAATGGAGAAGAAGCGGGTTGGAAATAACGACTATAATACAGATATTTCTGTTGTTTTCTACATTTCAAAGGGTATTTATGAAGCCTCCATTGCCAATTATAGATCAGCAATAGATTTATTTAGTTTAGCAGTAAACTCGTATTCTAACAAGCCACTCATTTTTACAATGATTGGGAAAATGCATGAATTATTGTTGGAAAAGGAAAAAGCAATAGAATATTTAATAAAAAGTGATGAAAAGATAATCGAAGATGGAAAGGATGGTGAAACAACGATAAAACTCAACAAAAGTAGTGAAGGATGTGATAATGAAGCATATGACATATCAAAGCCATATTTTTATAAAAATCATTTTCATGCATTATTCAATATTGCCCATTCATATTATAACTTAAACATTTTAAACCATGCCCTATACTATGCTCAAATAGCACTTGTCCACAGATCTGATGCAAATTTGTACAAATTAATAGGTAGAATTTATTATAAACATAATAAATTAAACGAGGCAGTATTTAACCTAAGGGAATCAGTCAGATTGGGAGAAATTGATTCATTGCTGTATATAGCTGAGATATACAAAAATAGCTTGATAAGGGACGAGGAATATACAGGTACATGCAACACCACAGGTACTAATGACAATGTTCTTAACACACACAATGGTATTGTTATACAGTGTTATGAAGAATATATTAAAAAAAGTGATCAAAAACAAAATAAACTAAATGTAATAAAATACTTGATAGAGTATTTCGAAGAAGAGGGGATGATTGAAGAGGCAATGGCCTACAGAAGAAAAATGGAATAAGACAACATTAACGATTAGAAATAAACTCATTTAAATTTTATATTGATAGTATTTTACCGATTTAAAACATTTTTTAATTCCTATTTATTCACTACTTATTAAACTTAGAAGATCCTGCTGTAGAAATTCTTATAGATGTTGGTAATATAATTAACAATACAGCCATATCTTACAGTAGATATCTGGATTATTGGAGCTCCTCACAAGATACAATATTCTGAAAGAAGCAAGTAAGAATTTAAAAAGGAGAAGGGGAATATATGAATACAAGAAATAGTGTGAATACACCCGATCATTTTGTATTTAAATGAATTTGAATCAAGATACTTGTAATTTTTGCCCCTTAAAATATTATCGAAATCAAATAAAAAGAAAATTTGGCATTAGCCCATAAATGAATATCCACAACTCGATAGCAGTGCTTTTTCAGATATCTTTTGTAAGAAATGCTTCTCCTACATTAGGTAATATCATGCAGCCATCAGTCCATGATAATATGGATGATGAAATATTTAAAAGTATAAATGACAAAACTAACGAATTCCTTAACAAAATTGTTGAAAAGCATGATAAAGTATCTCTCCTTCTTTCAAAAGTAGATAAATTATACAGTAAAATTAATATGTTGGATCCTAATGACAAGACTCTTTCCTCCGCAGAAGAAATAATGACTGAAGAATGTAGTGCAGAAGCTCTAGAATTACAATATTTGATTGGTGAAGCTATTGGGTATATCAAGATAGAATTGACTTGGATTTTTTTAGTGCTGAATATTCAGCTCGTAGATTATCACGAACAGTTATCAAAATCACCAAAAAATGATGATACTCTCCAACAAATAATTGACAAATTCCTTAATGACAATGATAGCATCTTAAAAGATACTAAACCAATAGAAGATACTGTCGGAAATGTATTAAATGACTTCTCTATCAATAACGAGAAGTTAGAAGTAGCAGTATTGAAGAAGATAAAAGAAAAACTATCAAATGCTATGAAGCTTTCCGCAACATTCTATGAGAAATTAAAATCATACAGAAATAGCATTGCAAATCTTGATAAACAACTCCAGTTATTAACCAAAGCCAAATTTTGTATCGAATCGATTGATTCAAATTTACCATTTATCAATACATCAATCAGCGTATTAGAAAGTTGCCTTGAGGGTATTGATGATTTGATAGGATTTGAGCATTTTTATTCACTGTTAACGAAACTGGAACGTGGAAAAGAAATCAAGTATTCATTCCGATTAAATGGGGCTAATTTCGAAGGTACAGTTGCTATTGAAAAATTAGAAGATAATGCAAAGTTAATGGAGCAGCTTGTTGCCACTACACAATTTTCTGTTGAAGATTATAGAAAATTATGTAAACTATTGCCCATGAACTTAGTTTCTATCGTTATTGCGGAACATATGTATATGAAACATATAGATCTCATTGATTTTAGTGAAAGAAGAGAAAATATAATAAAAGAATTGAATAAAATAAATCAGGCTCTGATGAAAATAAAGAACGTATTCAATGATATTTATAATAAGGTTAATAATGATCTATCAGATACAGAAAAATCAGCACATCCTGAAATGATTGGGGAAATTGACGAAGTAATTAAAAAGATAAATCCCTCTATAGTGATTGCAAACTCTAAGTTAGATCCCACTGCTCAATCATTTGGTGATTAGAAAGTCAAGCAAGCTTAAATGCTATTTATTTACGTAAGGTATATCAAACAGTGGCTAACAAAATTATCATTATACTCCACTAAATACCAAAAAATTAAGTGAATAAATCATTGGGATTAGCTAGTGTTTGTTTTTTCATCTTAAGTTGAACTTGTTAATTCATTATCATACTGAAGGTCTTTAACTTGATCTTATACATTAGGTTTCATCTCCTTGGATAATTCCTTATTACTATATTCATACTTTTATTTTCATTACAATATCTTCTTAAGCAATAACATTTCATTGATATATTTATCGCGTATTAAGTTGTTGACTTTTATGGTCGTCTCAAAACTAAAAAACCAATGTTATATGATAGAGAATGAAATTATATGTCTGGTTATATATTTTAAATTGATTTTTGTTATACTCCTTTTCACATCCTTATTATATTTATATCAAAAACCCTTTTTGATAAATCAAACCATCAAACTAACACCCCCAATGCTCTTATATATATATTCGATGATGGAATTAATAAGTGCTACTGGTAAATCTGATCAGATATCCAAGAGGAATGATAGGCTACAGGAATTCATATATGCTGCTAAGAAAACCCAGAAAATATTGGATGAAATTGTTGAAAACCCAGGATCAATTTCTGATATCAAAAGAATTTTTAGTGAGATTGTAGATGCACTTAATGAAAAGCCTATTTTGTCTTCACCTGAAGACGAGGTAAGATTGGCGAATATGAAATATTTGGAAAAGAAGTTATTTGATGAGTATAAACCATTGATGGAAGATTTTGATAAAATAATAACAAGTGGGCCTAAGGCTGAACCTATTAAGTCTACTCTCGGTAAACTATGTTTGATTCCAGATATAGACCGTTACCAATTAATAGATATCTATAATTTGATGATCAATATTTATCTATCACAATATTGAACTGGAAAAAGCTGGCCTATTCTTTTTAAATCACTATGATGATCGACGATTCAATGTATTATTGGCTACCCATCGTGATCTTTTACTAGATCCTCAGAATGATACAAATAAAACTAAATACAAGGAGAAATTCAAACAATTGGCTGAAATATTTAAGAAAGCCAAAAAAGATTTCCCATTAGTGCGTAAGAAAATACGAAGAGAGTATAAAAAGGATGAAAAAGACAACTTCAATTTTCT